>JAQQSZ010000322.1:0-21144 GCA_028646595.1 Phalanger gymnotis | reverse complement strand
TCTTGGATACATTTGGTCATCCATTAGGAGATCATAAGCCATTAAAATATACTAATAAACTTTGAAGGAATCATAGTAATAGTAAACACTTCTTGTTCAGAAAACAGCTTCCATGGCAACATTAAATAGCATATAATCTGTCAGGGTCTATTTTTACTCAAGACAATTGACCACTCAGCTACTTAAGATAGTTCAGGAGAAAACCTGATTCTCTCCATAGTTAAAGGAATGAAAATCACTAGAACAAAAATTAGAATTTGGCTTTAAAATTTAAGTTACTACTGAGAGAAAGTTCAGGAGTGTCTGCCTCTTTGGAAGAGAATAATTTCAAAGCACACTTCCAGATCAAAACATTGTCATTCTCATGCAATTGGAAATTTATACTTGAAATGGATCTTGCAGGTACTTGCTTAAATAAGCATTTAACAAACATTTTAAATTCGTTCATTCAGTTCAAATTTTTCATCTCTCACTTTATAGATAAGGAAACTAAGAAAACAAAGTGATTTGCACAAGTCACACAAGGAGATGGAAGAGAAAGGATTCCAACCCAGCTTTTCTGCATATTCGGAATAAATCAGTCATACTGTTTTATTCATGGAAAACACGTAGAACTCATAGTCATCAGAAAACTAAGTTAAAGTTAAGTGACAACAGCAACAACAATCCAGCAGTTATGACCTATGTGACTGTGAACAAATCACTTAACCTCATTTGAAACTCAGTTTCTTTATCTCTAAGACACCTATGACATCCCAGATTCACTGTGATGTAGAAATGAATGTATAGAAGGCACTTGGAAAACTTAATGGTCTCCATTAAAGTTAGTTTTTTTTTCTTTTCCTTCCACTTTTTAATAAGTTTAAATATTAAGGCAGACTCAAATGCTGGAAATTTTTAAGACTCTCTGTGTGTGTGTATGAGGTTACTGAATATATTTTCTATATACATCATAGACCACTGGATTGGTTAAATTTTTAATTTCTACTGGGGCTTTTGGTGGTAGTTTTCCATTTGTAATAAGATGGATCATGTTTAGTTTATTATACATTATAATATAATTAATTATATAAATTGGTTTGACATCACCTTCCTTTCCTCCACCCAATCCCATCTCCATTAACAAAGAATAAAAAAAAATGCGCATTAGAAAAACTAGCCAATATATTGACCAAAGCTCAATGTAGAGCCATTTTGAAATCATTCTCCTTTGCTTCTGCAAAAGGCGGGAGGCAGATGGACTTTTTCAACTTTTCTTCAGGAGCAAGTCTTTTCTATATAACTTTACAGTATTCATTTGTTGTTGCCGCTGCTGCTACTTTTGGTATTCCTTGCATTTGTATTGGTATAGTTATATATAACAAACCACTTCATAAAAAAAATATCAGAAAGTTGCATCAGTTAGAAGAGGAGATAGCTTCTGGATGTCTTTGATAACTTCACTTTACTCTTCCATGTAGCAAAAGTAGTACATTCTGTTTCTAGATATCCCTTGTGGAAGTAGCACCTGATACTTTCCTCTCTCCATAGCTCAACTCCCCCATTTTCTTGATTGGGGTAACATGAAACCTTGTTACTTGGCCCATGGGATTATAACCAGCACAACATGGATAACCTGATGGAAGTATTGTATAGTTCTAACATGGACAATATAGGCAACCAAACATAATCTCTTTGAGAAAGATACAAAAATCTGTATATCACATTGGAAAAAAATACTAATAATGGGCCATATGCCACATTCAGGTTATATAAAAGCCAAATTGGCATAGGGAAGGTTTGAGGGTCAATAATAAATTTTAACTTTATACCAAACATTTGGTAAGTAAACAGTCTTTTCAAAGATGAACTAAAAATGTAACAAGATAACACTGAAGTCAAAGAATGTTATGAGTGTGGATTGTTTGAATGGAGAATTTCAGTGTTTATTAAAATAATAGGCTTCAAAAACTAGATAAATTAACAATATCTAACTTCTAATACATTCCATAATTACATCATAGCTTAACCTCAGAATGTAGCAAAAATAAATCACAGGACGCTGTTTTTTTAAAAGTGGGAAGATAGCTGCTTACATTTCAAAACATTAATACCTCTTTCGAATGTCTTTAATGTTGACACTCATCCATGCTTTTTCACCCCCATGATTCATGTCCATATCTCATATAAGTTTCCCATGACAGTTTGACCTACTTGATTCAGTTGGAGGTTTTCCTTTGGAATCTATCCATTCCATTCCGGAGCAACACTTGGTCTGGCTATGCCTCGACTTGTGCTCTCTTTACATTAGGCTATAACATTTTTAGATCTTTTATTTACCGGATAATTTATGCAGCATAGCATAGTTGGCATAGGGATGATCTCGGAGTCATTCAGATTCAGGTTCAAGCCCTGCCTTTGAGATATACCGGCTATGGTATCATGATCAATTTTTTCAACCTATAAGTGTTGCAGGAAATGTTCTAAGTCTCTAAGTTATAGAACACATTGAGAACCATTTTCCCATGAGAAAATCACTGCTAGAAGGAAATCACATGTCTTTACAAACATATGTATTCATGTCTACCTGCAAATATATGTATTTTCTTGTTAAGGCAATCAGTAAATGAGAAGATCTTTCCCACTCATTTGAATAGATTTAAGGTGGGGCTCCAGGTGGGGCCCATGAAGAGAGGTCTGATTGTATCTTCACTCTCAAGTAGACTCAAAACCCCTAGCTATTAGGTGCTAAGTCAATGTGGGCCTGAAGCCCTCGAGGTCCTAGGGGGAGGTGCTAACTCCAGAGCCAATAGTAGTGGTCTAAGTTCTCATCACTCGGATGACACTCTAGTCAATTGGATGACATCTAATGACTGTATAAGAAGAGAGAACACAGCTTGGAGATCCCAACATGGTGAAGGCAGGAGAAGCAGCAGCTGCAGCTGTGGTGGTGGCAGCAGCAGCGGCGGCAGCAGCAGAAGCCAAAGCAGAAGAAGCTGAAGCATCAGGTACTGCTGAGAGCAAGGCTGACCTGCATGCAGATTGGAGAGTCCTGAGCAAGGGTTTGAGGCCACTGGGAAATCTTCTTACCAGAGGGGGGAAGCACGAATATGATTTGGCTTATTATCATAACATTTTTCTGTAACCTCCTTGTTACTTTTGTGAGGTGGACTTATTGGGCCTGGAAGCTTTTGGCCAGGATATCAAATTGGGGACACTGGTCCTTGGGTCTTCTACTTTGGAGTTTGAATAAATGCTTCAATTCCTCTGCCTTCTACTCAAAGAATTCCTTATATCCTGTGGTTCTGAACCATTCTGGCACATTTAAGATTTTCTTTGAAATCATGAATTCTGCCTTCATGCTATGTATATTAAGTGAAATTATTAATATTTATTAAATAGTATACTTGAAAGAGACAGATAAATTAATATTATATAGCTGATAATGTTTCCCTAATTATATTGGAGCCTAAATCTGAAACATATAGCATACATGTACACTTACATACACATAAACATGCATACATATGTGTGTGGATATCTACATGTGTGCATATTTGTGTCTATGTACATATACAAACATATGCACATGCAAATATTTCCGCATGGCATATATAAATATGTATTATGTAGATATGTATCTACATGTACATATATATGTATGTGTGTATGTGTGCATGCATACATGTGTTTATGTATGTTATATAATGCATGTCTATGTTATAATCCAAGCCCTAGGGATTCAGAGAAGAAGAAAGAAATGGAAAAAAAAAACAAATTAGTCGTTGTTCTCAAGGAGTTGACATTATTGACTAGGGGAAATAGCATATATAAATATAAAATAGATACAAAGCAAATATAATGTAGGATGTTTTGGGGAGAAAACCAATAAATAAATAAGATGATTAAGAAAGGACTTATGTTGGAGTCAGAACTTCATGTGAGTCTTCAAAAAAGTTAGTGATTGCAAGAGGAAGAGATAAAGAAAGAGTGCAATCTTATATATGCAGATTAGTCAGATTTGTGTATGTATGTGCACTTTGTAGATATTTATTGACTGACCCTTTAAATTGTTTGATAAATATTCTGTTTGTGAGCTTAGAAATCTAGTGGTGAGGTGTGCTGAATGCAGACCAATTCCAAAACCTTGACAATAATTTTGAAGAGCAAAGACAGGTGAGTTTCATTTCAAAAGCTGGAAATGTTTTGACACTGCAGTCTTCCCTCCAACCCCAAGATCAACAGTGTGCCTTGTAAGCTTTACAGTAATGCTATGATATGCTTCAAAATAATTTGGATGAATATTCATGTCATTGAGCATCTGAGTTGCTGTCATGATCTCATCAATTATCAAGGGGTGATAACATATAACATGGTGCTGTTTGATGACCTTCTGTCTTTTTTCCTCTACCAACAGCCACCATCCATCCCAGTGGGTTTAATTTTAGTCTCCTGGCCTTAGCTAGTGTGTTGACAAGCAAAATGGTCTTTGTTTTCTTTGAGTAATTCAGTGTATTTCGTTGAGCCTTGCTAAGTGTTAAGCCCCAGGCCCAGAGCCCTGTTGGGTGTGGAACCTATGTGGATGTGAGCATCCCAGGATCCTGGGGAGAGTGGCTAGGACTGGAGCCAATAGAAGCCTGTGGTGGAAGGAGCTTGCTGAACAGTTGCAGCAGAGCTAAGAGGCAGCTGGAGAGGCAGTTGGTGACAGGAGTTAAGAGCTGAGGGAGAGAGAAAGCAGTCAGCTAGCTGGGACACAGCTTGGAGATTGTGGCAGAAGGGGCGGTGATGGTGGCAGAGACAGCTACAGCCTAAGCTGAAGCAGGAGCTGCAGAAGCAGAGCTGACCTGAAAGTATAGCCAACCTGTGTGTGGACAGAGGAGTGCCATGCAAGAACTTGAGGGCAGTTTGTGATCTTCTTACTGGTAGCATAAATATGATTTGGTTTAATGCCATTATGCTTTTCTGTGGCCTCCTGGTTACTCTTGTGAGGTGGACTTATTGGGCCTAGAAGCTTATGATCAAAGTGTCGAAATGGGGAGGCTAATTCATGGGTCTGTTACTGTGGAGCCTAAATAAATGTTTTAATCCTTCTGCCTTCTGACTTCTACCTAGAGAATTCTTTATGTCTAACGATTCCGAACCGTTCAGACATATGTATGATTCTCTTTGAGATCATAAATTTGGCCTTCCTACTACAGCTAGGTATAAACAAAGGAAGGAGATGTACCACATCAAACCTTGAGAGATTAAAAAATGAACATAATGTTGTATTAGTGTTTAAAATGTTCATAGCTATAAATCCAAATGTAGTAAACTTGATTCTGAAATTGTCCTTTTGAAAAACATACTTGCACACACACAATTATATACCACAACACCTTTTAGATTTAAGTTCTCTCTCTCCTTTCCCCCCTCTCTTCTTCATCTCATCTTCATCTTCTTATTATTCATCTTCTTCTTCTTCTGCTTCTTCTGCTTCTTCTTTTCCTCCTCCTCCTCCTCCTCCTCTTCCTCCTCCTCCTCTTCCTCCTCCTCCTCTTCCTCCTCCTCCTCTCCTCCCCCTCTCCATATAGAAATTGGTATGGATAGATATAGATAGGTAGATATAAATAGTTTTCTAGGGTTTCCCACTATATTCTATAGAAATATCAAATTTTAGATTTAGAAAAATGACCTTAGAAATTATTTCATTGAATCCATTTATTTAAAAAATGCTAAAAATGAAAAATACTTTCCTAAGTCCATATAATGAAATGCATTAACTTGTGGAATTACAGAATGGCAGAATTTTCAGGATGGAAGGGATCTCAGAAGCCATCTAGCATAATTTGTTTCTTAAAGGAATCCCTATTAAAATGTATTTGACTAATAATTATTAATCCTTGAAAACCTCCAGATTCCAGTTAGGAATGAGTCATTGAATTTTTAAAAGATATAGTAGAATATTTCACACATACACACAGAGATATCTCTATAAACAGAGGTATTGCAGGCAAATACACATACATGTATGTATGTACATACACATATATATGCATGTATACATATACACACATACATACATAAATATAGACATCCTCTTCAAATACAGAGAAAGTTCTACGCAACATTTTTGTCACTATCACTTGTCATCACCTTTTATCATACTTTTCTCTATTCATATTGTTTCCCCAGTAGAATTCAAACTCTTAATGAAAAGAGATTGTTTTGTTTTCCTATTTGTTCCTTGCTGAATTATGTGTATTATGTATGTACATTTCTCTCTATATCTTCAAATGCACCCACATATATATATATGCATGTACGTTACGAGTGCTTAAAATTGCACAGACTTTTAAAACATGCTGTATCAATGGATACACATATGTATATATACATACAATGCATATACATACTTCTGTGCATAATACATTCATATATGTACACCTAGATTTTAACAAGGGGCAAAGACAAGAGTACCTTTTCCCAACAAGATTGAATTCTGTTGTGGAGGAAGAATACAATATGAATAGAGATTAGTATAATATAAGAGGACTCAGGAACATATAAAAAAAGTTATGCACTATAAACAAGTTCTGAACAGAATTATTCTGAACTTCTGAACAGTTCTGAACAATTCTGGGCTACAATTCCAAAGTAGATATGATTAAGAATTCTGCTCCACCCCCCACCCTGAAAGAGAAGTTATGGAGTTATGGATTTTATGCAGAATCAGACATGTACATCTGTTCATTATTAATGTTGGAATTTGTTTCCTTTGGATATACATATATATAGATATAGATATAGATATATATATAGATAGATATAGATATAGATATGTGTGTGTGTGTGTGTGTGTGTGTATCTCCAAACAAAGTTGATGTCTATATTTGTTATAAGAGCTATTTCTTTTTTTCCCTCTTGATGGTGGAGGTGGGAGAAGTGAACAATAAAAGCTTTTTAATTGAATTTAAAAAAATAACAAATAAAATGAGTAAACAAAAACAAAGACCTATTACTTGATATTAATGAAGCAATCATTGAAGGTTTCTGAGCAAATGATACATTTGTTAAATATTTGCACTATGAAAATGATTTGGGTAGCTGAGTAAAACATAGATTGGAGAAAGATTAGTGGTACGAAGGCCAATTAGAAGACTATTAGAATAGTTCCAGAACTGGGTGATAAGTCCCTAACTTTGAGTGGTTATCATGAGTGTGAGGAGATGAGAATTAGTGTGAAAGTTGTTATGAAGACCAGATTTACAAGTCTTGGCAAGTAGTTAGTTATGTGCCACAAAGAAACATGAAAGAAGAATCCAAAGTTGTGAAAATGGGTGAGTGGGATGCAGGAGATGTTGATAGAACACACAGAAAGAGATGCTCAACAATAAGGTGGGGCTCCATCCAGGAGACAAAATAAGGGTAATAATTAAATAGGTTAATTATGTACATAAGATAAAGCATGACCTGCATAAGTTATAATGAGAACACCAGAGAAGAAAATATAATCAAAGAAATGAATAAGATCAAGGACTATGCTCAGAGGAATGATCATGCTTAGGAGTCAAGAGTTGCACAATGATCTAGGATGATCTAGGAAAATGAGGAGATATGAGCAAACCTGGAAGAGTATACTCTTAGTAGTCAAGGAAGAGGAGAACATCCAGGAAAAGGAAAGGATAGTAAGTGTTACAAGCAAGAGAAATATCAAGGATAAGAAGGATTGATTAAAAAAAATTATATTTTGAAATGATGGGATCATTTATAACCCTTGATGTAGCAATTTCTTATGAATGGTTGGATCTAAGTCAGTAGAGATACAATGTAGGATCATAGATTGAGGAGGTGGGAGTTTCAAGTAGAGAATTTTCAAAGATTGAGTCTTGGCTATGCGTAAGCAACTGGAAAATATTCTTTGAAAATGGGGAAAAGGAGTGACCAAATTCCTGGAAGAGATTAGAGGAGTTGTGTTAAACGGTATAGGTAGAGAGCAATGAGAATGGTCACCTTATCCTTGAAGTCAACAGAAAGGAAGCTATTATAAATACTTTTTCTATATGTAGGTCCTTCACCCCATTTTTAGGGGGGGAAGTGGTATTACTAGATCAAAGTGTATGTTCATAATGACAAATGGCTCACTAGAATGTTTAAAACAGTTTACAGCTCCACCAATAATGCATTGGTGTATCAATTTTTCCACATCTTTTCCAACATATATTATTTCATTTTTCTGTCAGTTTGGTAGGTGTGAGGTGGTTATCTTAATTTGAGTTTCTCTAATCAATAGTAATTTAGAGTATTTTTTCATATGGCTATAGATAGCTTGATTTCTTCATCGGAAACCTGCCTGTTCATATCCTTTGACCATTTATCAATTGGGGAATGACTTGAATTTTTATAAATTTGACTCAGGTTTCTATATATTTGAAAAATGAGGCCTTTATCAGAAACACTGGAGTATAATTTGTTCCTCAGCTTTCTGCTTTCTATCTAATCTTAGTTACATTGGTTTTAGTTTGTAAAAACTTTTTAATTTATATTTTGTAACATACTATTCTGTCTTCTAGGACAGCTAGGTGGCATAGTAAACAGTGTCAGGCCAGGAGTCAGGAAGATTCATCTTCATGAGGTCAAAATCAACTTCATTTGTCTGAGTTCCTCATCTGGGTAAAAGGAGCTGGAGAAGAAAATGGTAAAACACTCCAGGATCTTTGCCAAGAAAACTCCAAAACTGGGTCACAAAGAGTTGGACAAAACTTACAAATGACTGAAGGATAATGACAAAATTCTGTTCTGTAATTTCTCGAGATTGCACAGCAGTTCTGGATTATTATAATTTCCAAAATTTCAAATCCATAGTTTTTTTTTCCTTTTAATTGTGAAATAAGTGCTATTGAAATTTAATATATTTTGGAATTTAACATGCATTTTTAAAATTTTTCTGTGATGACAATCTCTGCGATCACAAACATATCTATGTGATGTTTTCTATATTAAAATGTTTTAGTAGCTTTTGTATACTATTTCTTGTAATGTTATATTCAATTAAAAAAAAATCAGTCCATACATGATTGGTATCAATGCAATGTTAAAAGATCTAGAAGAAAACTCCTAACATGTTGACTGGAACTCAATCAGTCTTCTAGTCAAGTGGTAAAAATTTATTGTAATGTTATTAAAGTGGGCAGAGCTTTTTAGGGAATTTGCAGCCTAATAGGGGTGATGCTAAAGCTTATATATTAAAGGTTCGGTGAATGGTGTGACAAGTACATTAATTAGGTGAGGGGCAGAATCAAGAAGTGCTCAGCTTTTAAAGGAACACACAGTTTCTGTACCTTGGACACTGGCCTCATTCACTACAGGAAACCCTGTCGGGCTGGGGAAATGGCTTATCAGGGGTATGTTTTTTGGTCTGCTATGTCTATAACAAGATAGCCTTGAAAGTTGATGTCTATAGTTTGACCACTGGAATGTATATGGCAACTGTGTGAATTCATACATGATAGTTCTGCAGGTACAATATAGTCTTGTTTATAAAAAAGAAATTCTACAGAGGTCAGCTTGTTCTTGTAACAGGAAAGGGTGGTTAGCCTCACGCAGGCCGATTCATGAGTTATTGCCAAAGATAGCATCTTTGGGCTGGGGAAAGATATGGTCCTAGGGGTGGAGTCTAAGCACCCAATCAGTAGAAGCTTTGGGATAGACATACCAAATCACTTTGGTGAATATACAATTTGGTTCAACCATTTTGTAAAGGAATTTGGAGTTATTCAAGAAACGTTTAATCACTTTGACCCAGAGACTTCACTACTAACACTATTCCCTAGGGAGATTATTTAGTCCAAGAAGAGAGTCATAGTGGAAAAAATATTCATAGCAGCATTATTTGCAATGACAAGAAGCTAGAAATAAAATGTTTTCAATGGTTGGAAAATGTCTAAATAAATTATAGTACACAAAAATAGTGGAATCATAAAGAATGATGAATGTGAAGAATTTTGAAAAATATGGGAAGACTTGTATGAAGTGATAGTCAAAAAAATCCAGAAGAACAATATACATACTGATTAAAACAATGTAAGTAGTAAATACAAAGCAGCAATGCAATTTGAGCATAAAAAATGGTCAAATTTATTTCTATACTTTTCAAAGTTAAAGGATACATGCTTTCAGAAACACTGCTATCCATGCAGTCAATGTGATTCTGGGACTTCTACTTCCCAAAGAGATAGGCTTCCATGTGTAGTCCCCCATGGCAATTGCTATTCCTCATTGCCCTGTGGAGGAATGGGACATACTTAACCCTTTCTTCCTGTTTGAGGATCCTCTCACCATGAGCCCATGTCCTCAGATCTGCCTCTCGACACAATCTGTGCTGGGGAGTGTGAAGGGGAGCCCATACTCTCTCACTGCATTTTAGTATCTGTGATGAAACTATCCTCTGCATTACCCCACCTATTCTCCTGAACCTATTCTTTGAAAACCTCCCTCCTGTTATTCTTCCACACTCACCTACTCATTGAATTTGCCCCAGATACTATTTCAGCTAGTTGAAGCTTTGCATCTTTCTTTTCTATTAGGAATCAATAAAATACAAATGTGGCAGACAGCACATACAATCCTGCCAGTAGGCGATTTGGCTTAATTATTTCAGGAGAGTTATTTGGATGATTTTTGGGAAATGTATGTTATATCAATACAAAAATATATGATTTTCCTTTAAAAGATGAAATTGAGCTTTGAAGAAAATGGCAATAATAATAAATCTTAATAGTAACTATAGTAACAATTCAGTTTGTATAGCACTTTACCTTTTACAAATTGCTGTCAATACCATCTCCTTTAGTCTTGAATATAACTGTGAGAGAGAAGATAGAAAAAAATGGACAAACAACAAAAACCAACATTTAGCTGTTATAAATGAATCCATGGATTTGGGCCTTAATGAGTTGAGATATCTCAGGTACTGAAAATTGAAAAAAAAATAGCAAAAACAACAACAGCGACCATTGTAGATGCTATCTCAAAAATCATATTATTTGTTTGGAGCCAGAGAATTTTAGTTCTAGTTCCCATTTGCTGCTTAATATTTACACAAACTGGAGGAATTTATTTAAATTCTATGGATGACAGTTTTCTGATCTATAACTGAGGATTTGGATTAGATGATCTTTATGGTCTCTTTGAGTTCTAAAATCTAGGATAAGAATACTGCAGAATAGTAAACATTCCAGAAGATACTTAGGCAGCAAAAATAAATAAATATGCAAGATATAGACTGTAATAGTCTCATTGTGCTTTGCTCATATCAGTTCACATATACCTGGAGTCAAGGAGAACCACATTCATCTAAGGCCAGATTGTAAACCTGGGCAAAACACTTAACTTCTGCAGTTCAGTGTTGGGGAATAAGAGGAAGTTTATTTAAGTTTATTTATGAAAACAGATGGTTGTTTTATTTTTATTATTTCTGTGTTTGGCTTCAGGAGCTACATTTAGGGAAGATTTTGACAAAGTAGAACAAGGTCAATGGAGGTGGACAAGGATTTGAATGACTTATAAATCATGTCAGTTGAATGAACTGGGGATATTTATTTCAGAAAAGTAAAGACAAACTATTTGAATGGCTATCATGTCAAAAACATTAGACTTGTCATTATTGTTCCTAGGATACAGAACTAGCAGCGATAAGTACAAGTTGCAAATAAACATGTTTCAGCTTAATGGCAAGGAAAAACTTCCAAAATATTAGAACTATCCCAAGGAATATGATCTTATAAGACCAAGATGCAACACGACTATCACAATCATCATGCCATGTACTGTGTCTCTTAATGCTGCCTATGCATTTTCTATCTATCCAGTCTCCATTATTCTTCAAAGATCATAGGACTTATAGTTGAAAGAGTTGTTAGAAACCATTTATTATAGACTACCTTAGAAAGTCATGGGCTTCACTTCACTGGGGGTCTTTGAGCAGAAGCTAGATGACCCCTTCTCAGAAAAGACCTTATAAATATTTGCCAAACTCAATTGGAGAAAATATTCTTATTCACATATTGGGTGCATTATATTCTCTCTGAACTTCCTTTCAACTCTTGAGACATTATGATTCTATTAGTAGGTGTTTTGGTTTTCAAAAATGTTTTCCAGGGTAGAAAAAAGGTTGATTCTAGGAATTTTAAGAACATAATTTCATTCTCGGAAAAAAAAAATCCTTGAACATATGATTAAACAGATTTTAATACTTAGAAAATACAGCAATAGGATAGAAGAAAAGTATGATTTCCTTAAGTACAAGATTGTGGCAAATTAATTTTATACACTTTCTTTTAAAAAAGTAACTTATTTTATTCTGAATTTAAGAAAAAAAGACAAGCATTTCCATTACATAGTAGAATAGAAAAAAAGTTATTGTGCATGAAACTGCAAATCTATCATGTAAAACTTACTCTTCCTTTTAAACATATAATGAAGTTATCTTGTAATTTTTTCGTTCCCTCCCCCTCCCCCACCAAATACCCTAGAGATTTTATATACTTTCTGAAGAGGTTGTTAGACTAGGAGACAAAAAGCATGCCAATGACATATTTTTTTATTTATCTCAGAGAGAGACTGGACTAAGTATTTTGTGATGTCTTTGTGTGCAAGATAAAACCATATGGACTCTACGATTGTGCAATTAGGTAAGTTTAACCGAGTAAATACTTATATCCAAACAGTATTGTACTAAATGAGGTTTATTTTGATGGATTCTATTCATTGCTTAGCCTTATTTAGTAAAATGTATCAATATCTTGAATGAAAATATAAATGACTTGCTTAACAAATGTGTATATATGCAAAATATTAGTGTCAAACATTTAATATTTTAGCTGCCTAACCAACAATCAGAAAGATCCTAAAAGACTTAAATGTTAAGCTGAATCTATCAAGATGAAAATTTATAGGGATAAATTAAAATTCTACACTTGGATTAAAAAAATCAACTACATTGTACAGAATGTAGGAGTTGGGGAAATGTAGTAATACATATGAAAGAGACTGAAGCATTTTTGTGGAGTGATAAATATGAGTCAATGGTGGTGGGGTGGGGCCTCCACATAATCATTTACAACCTTCAGATGTATTAAAGAGTAAATGTGCAAAGGTAGAAGAGAGAGAAAGCTTTTTTAGGCCAGGTAGCAAGGGTTGCTTCAGCTCATTGAGAGTAGAGAAAACATCATGAGAAACAATGTGAGATATAGTTGAAAAGTTAGCTTAGGAATAATTATGTAGGGCCTTTAATAACAGATTAAGGGATTTAGTCTTTCTTTTATAGGCAATGTGTAGGCCTAAATGAGGTGAGCTATCTTGGGAATCAAAAGAATCAAAACAAAAAAAAAAAACAAAGCAACAATGGCAACTTACTGATGTTGTCTCAGAAATCATATTATTTGGTTGGAGTCAAAGAACTTGGGTTCAAATCCCAATTTTGCTACACATGTGACCTTGGGTAGTTTATTTCACTTCCACAGGCCTCAATTTTCTTACAAACAAAGATTTGGACCAGATGATCATTGGGTAACATTCAGAAACCACGAAGTGTCAACATTTGGAAAGAGAGATAATGAAATTCAAATGTCACATTGCCTCTTATTTTTCTTAAGCAGAATAGAGAGAAATCTGTGTTCATTAGAAAGCACTTTTGAGATATTTATATTATAGAACTAAAGTAGCTTTAAAATTCAGAGAAAATTAGTAGAACAATTTCTACTTGGGTCAGTTCATTAATTAAGGTTAGATTAAAATCATAACATATAGGGAAATGTTATTTTACCCAATGATATAGTAAAATGACCATCAAGGAAAAAAAGATACTTGCAAAGTTGTATGAACATCCATGTTGAACTTTCAAAATAAAAGCAAACTATTAAAGTGGATTAATAGCATGAATATTAAAAAAAGTTTGTTCTTGCTACTCTGCTGTAACACCTGGACATTGACATGTCTGGGTACTGATAAATACTCCATTCCATCTGGAAGGAAATCTGTCTGCCTGCATCCATGGCAGCAAAATGCATTTCAGACCAGGTGTGAGTTATACTTAACTATGTTTTCTTTGCAATTTTGGTTGTCAAAATATCGAGCAAATCACTGTGACAGATTAGCAGTAATACACTCAGGGAACAATTGAAACAGGACAATGAATAAGCTTATACCTGCAATTTAGAATGAGATCTCTGCCACTTAGCTCACTTGGGACTCACAACCCAGGCTTAGAGTGATAGTAAGGGGAAGGTGGTAAACTGTCATTCTATTCTTATATTGATATGAGTTACTACTCCCTAAACCGATGTTCTTTAATCCTGAAAATACTAACAAGAAGTCATTAGCTATTTCTAAGGTTCAATGAACCAGATCTGTTAAGGGTATTTTACATAATCTCCTGTGTTCTATTTTATTGGAAATGGAACAAGATTGAATTAACATCATTAAGAGTGCTGATTACTTCTTAAAAAATAACAAGGCAAAACAAGTAAGGAAAATATTTAAAATTATACTGTTTTTACAATGTTGTTTTTAAGGTGTAAATTATTCTCTTGGTTATAAGGACTTCATTCTTCATTATTTTATATAGGCCTTCTGGGAGTTAAATGGACCCATTCAAAAGACTTAAGCATGTCACTATGCCTCACTCTTCCTCTTTTTTCTCCAATTATTGATTTTATAAATTCCTTTTTTAAGAATGATGAATGCTTCATAATCCTTAGGCTTGGACATCCTATTTTAGCTAACTTTTGTATCTACCCTGTGCTCCCCTTCTTCTATTGGGGACTTCCTTTTGCAAATTTCATTTTAAGTTATAGAATAATCAGAGAAGAAAAATGGGAGGAAAAAAAAACTTGATCACCTTTTTTTAACACTTTTGCAGAAAGATAAAACCTGATGATGGTAAAATTGGAAAGGAAACCGGTTACTGATGGAAAAAAATTTAAGAAATAACAACAGTTTTGAAGCAATTTTGTATAATAAAGTTTTCATTTCCAAGGTACATGAGACTGATTAATATTTGTAACAGTAAGAGCCATTCAACAATGTTCACATGGTCAAAGGATATGATTAGGAAGTTTTTAGAGAAAGAAATCTAAGCTATCAATAGCCATATAAAAAAATCTGAATTACAAATATGTTTTTGATTTTTCTTGGTTTTTTTT
Source organism: Phalanger gymnotis (assembly GCA_028646595.1). Classification (NCBI taxonomy): domain Eukaryota; kingdom Metazoa; phylum Chordata; class Mammalia; order Diprotodontia; family Phalangeridae; genus Phalanger; species Phalanger gymnotis. Next base: position 5,983 of record JAQQSZ010000322.1, on the reverse strand, counting down.
TGCTTTTAATGTTTTTTAATATTAAAAATATATTTTTGGTTTTTGACATTCACTTCCACAAGATTTTGAGCTCCAAATTCCCCCCCCATCTCTCCCCTCCACTCACCCCAAGACAGCATGCATTATGATTAGCTCTTTTCCCAATCTGCCTTCTCTTCTATCACATGCCCCCTTCTCTTATCTCCTTCCTTTCTATTTTCCTGTAGCACAAGATAGATTTCTATACACTATTCTTTGTGTATCTTATTTCCCAGTTGCATGTAAAAATAATTCTCAAAATTCATTTTTAGAATTTGAGTTCCATATTCTCTCCCTTCCTCCCTCCCCACTTACCCCCATTGAGAAGACAAATGATTTGATATAGGTTATATATGTGTAGTGATGCAAAACACTTCCATAACAGTCATGTTGTATAAGGCTAACTATATTGCCCACCATCCTATCCCACCTCCCATTTGTTCTTTTCTCACCTTTGACTCTGTCCCTCCTCAAAAGTGTATGTTTCTCCATTACCACCTCCTCTCATTTGTCCTCCCTTCTATCATCACCCTCCCTCTTATTGTCTTCTCCCCTGCTTTCCTGTAGGGTTCAATAGATTTCCATACCCAATTAAGTATGTCTTATTCCCTCCTTAAGCCAAATCTGATTACAGTAAGGTTCACTAATTCCCTCTCACCTCCCATTTGACCCCTCCATTGTAAAAGCTTTTCCTTCCCTCTTTTATGTGAGACAATTTACCCCATTCTACCTCTCTCTTTTCCTTCTCCTAGTACATTCCTTTTTCACCCCTTAGTTTTATTTTTAGTTATTATCGCTTCATGTTCAATTCACCCTGTGCCCTCTGTGTATAAACACACACACACACACACACACACACACACACACACACACACGACACACACACACACACACACACACACACACACATACATATTACCTCCAACTATCTTAATACTGAGAGAGGTCTCATGAGTTACAAATATCATCTTTCCATATAGGAATGTAAACAGTTCAACTTTTATATGTCTCTTACAATTTCTCTTTCCTGTTTACCTCTTCCTGCTTCTCTTGATTCTTGTATTTGAAATTCAAATTTCCTATTCAGCTCTGATCTTTTCATCAAGAATGCTTGAGAGTCCTCTATTTCATTGCATATCCTTTTTTCCCCTGAAGTATTACACTCAGTTTTTGCTGAGTAGGTGATTCTTGGTTTTAATCCTACCTCCTTTGACCGCCATAATATCATATTCCAAACCCTTTGATATCCATAATACTTAAATTGTTTTTTTTTTCTTTCTGGTTGCAGTATTTTCTCCTTAACCTAGGAACTCTGGAATTTGGCTATAATATTCCTAAGAGTTTCCTTTTTGGGATCTCTTTCAGGAAGTGATCAGTGGATTCTTTCAAAATCTATTTTCCCCTCTGGTTCTAGAATATTAGGGCAGTTTTCCTTGACAATTTCATGAAAGATGATGTCTAAGCTCTTTTTTGATCATGACTTTCAGATACTCCAATAATTTTTACATTTATCTCTCCTGGATATGTTTTCCAGGTCAGCTGTTCTTCCAATGGGGTATTTCACATTATCTTCTATTTTTTATTCTTTTGGTATTGTTTTGTAAATTCTTGATTTGTCATAAAGCCATTAACTTCCATTTGGTCCATTCTAGTTTTTAAGTAAATATTATCTTCAGTCAGCTTTTGGACTTCCTTTTCCTTTTGACCAATTCTGCTTTTTATAGTATGCTTCTCCTCATTGACTTTTTGGACCTCTTTTGCCATTTAGGTTAGTCTATTAATTAAAGGGTAATTTTCTTCAGCATTTTTTTGAATTTCCTTTAGCAAGCTGTTGACTCCTTTTTCATGATTTTCTTACATCACTCTCATTTCTCTTCCCAATCTTTCCTCTACTTCTCTTACTTGATTTTCAAAATGCTTTTTCAGCTCTTCCACAGCCTGCAATCAATTCATTTTTTTCTTGGAGGCTTTGGATATAGGGGGTTTGACTTTTCGTGTCTTCTTCTGGTTGTATGTTTTGATCTTCCTTGTCGCCAAAGTAAGATTCTATAGACTGAGGTTTTTAATGCTGTTTGCTCATTTTCCCAGTCAACTACTTGACTTTTGAGCTCTTTGTTAAGGTAGGTCTCTGCTTCTAGTGTGGAGAGTGTACTGTCCCAAACTTCAGGGTTTTTGTGTAGCTGTTTTCAGAGAGATATTTTAAGGGACCTGTAAATTTTCAGTTCTTCCAAGGTTGTATGATGAAAGGAGAGGTGTTTACTCCTCTCCTGGTCTGTGCTCTGGGTTGTGAGTAAGCACAAGCATTCTTTTTTATCATGGAATTCTGAGAAAGATTCCCTTTCCAGAGTCATCATAAGCTCCACAATGTCAGCACTCTTCCTCACCCCAGGACTACCACCCAAGACTGTGACCCAGATCCAAGCACAGACAAAGCAAGAGAATCCTTCCTCAGTGCCACCAAAGAGATCCCTGCAATATACCTCTGATCAGGCACTGGATCCCGCCACCATCTGTGGGCAAAAAACTCCAGAAGCAGTGATTGCCACTGCCACCACCACCTCCCTGAGGCTGTAGCCAGGGCCAGCCCTTGCTTCTCTCTCACCTAGGTCTGACAGACTTTTCCTACTGATCTTCTAAGTTGTCTTTGATATTTGTGGGTTGAGAAGTCTGGAAACCACCACAGCTGCCAGTGATTCAGTCCCCAGATGGCTGCTCTGACCCTGTCTGTACCAGTGTAGCCTGTGCTTGACTGTGCTCTTCTCTCAGACTGGTGCAACAGACCTTTCCTGTAGACCTTCCAGATTGTCTTGGGGTGGAAATTTCTTTTGCTCTGTCATTTTGTGGGTTCTGCTGCTCTAGAATTGGTTTAATGTCATATTTCTACAGGTATTTGTATGGGTTTGTTGGAAAGCCCAAACAATTCCCTGCTTTTCTCCACCATCTTGGCTCTGCCTTTGTTTTTTGTAAGATAATTTTCCCCAGTACCCCTTCCTATTCCTCACCCAGAAAACCATCATACATAACAAATGGTAATTCTGAGAAAAAATGGGATAACCAACCAATAAATATGCTTAAAAAGTCTGAAAATATATAAAATATACAATGCTATGGACCTCATATTTCTATAGAAAGGTGGAGTGGGGGTATCTTTTCATACCTCTTCTTTTGAGTCATAATTGTTCTTTATAATTTTGTAATGTATATGTTTTTGATGACATGTTCCATGGTGTCATCTTTTTAATAGTATTTTTCCCAATTACATGTCAAGACAATTTTTATAATTTATTTTTACAAGATTTTGAGGTCGAAAATTTTCTCCCTTCCTTACTTCCTTGCCCTCTTTCAAAAATGGTAAGCAATTTGATACACGTTATACCTGTGTATCATATAAAACATATTTCCATATCTATCATAGTTGTGAAAGAAGAGATAGTCAAAAGGGAAAAATGCAAAGAAGAGTAAAGTAAGTTTAAAAAGTATGCTTTGATCTGTATTTAAAGTCCATAAGTTCTTTATTTGGATGTGGATAGCATTTGCTTTCATAATTCCTTTGCACTTGCCTTGGATGATTGTGTTTCTGAGAAGAGTTGTGTCATTCGTAGTTGATCATCACACAATGTTGCTGATACAATATACAATGATTTCCTGCTTCTGCTCATTTCACTTTGCATCAATTCATAGAAATTTTTCTATGTTTGTCTGAAATCTGCATGTTTATCATCATTTCTTATTGCACAATAGTATCACATTACATTCATATACCACAGCTTGTTCAGCAATTCCCCAATTGATAGATATCCCCTAGGTTTCCAATATTTTGCCACCATGAATAGGATTGCTATAAATATTTTTGCATGTGTAGGTCCTTTTTCCCTTTTTTATGAAGTGTTTGGGAATCAGACCTAGTAGTGGTATTGCTGGATCATAGGGTGTACAATTTGGTTGCCCTTTTGGACATAGTTCCAAATTGCTCTCCAGAATAGGTGGATCATTTCATAACTCCACCAACAGTGCATTAGTGTTACAATTTCCACTCATCCTCTCTAACATTTACGGCCATCAATATTGTTTCCTTGGCTCTGTTTTGTTTACTCTGCATTGGTTATATACTTTAATCATTTCTTACAATGTAGTAATTGTCTATTATATTTATGAGGCACAATTTTTTTCAAATTAATTAATTAATTTTATTTTTTTAAGGTTCAGAAAGGACTTTATTTACAAGTATTATCTCATTTTGTCCTCACAACTACCCTGGGAGGTAGGTGCTATTATTATCCACATTTTATAGCTAAGGAAACTGAGCCAAATAGAGGTCAAATGATTTGCCCAGGATCACATAGTTAGTTCATGTGTAAGGCTGAATTTGAACACAGATGTAAGGCCAATTAGTAAGTGAAAGATTTCTCTGACTCATTGAATAGGACTCATGTGGGGCCAACAAAGGGAGGCCTGATTAGAGGCAGGCCCATACCCTCCCCCTAACTAGGTTTGAGACTCTAGTCCCACACCCTTTTGCTAGTTAAGCCAATGTGGACATGAAGCCCTTAGGGCCTTAAGGGAAGTTGCTCTGACCAGAGTCAATGGTATGTGCATTGAGTTTCAGTCAATCAGATATCAGCTAGGACTGTGTAAGAAAATAGTCCAGAACTGAGAGCAGCACAGAAGTGGAACTGAGAGTGGCAGGATTCAGAAGCAGACATCAAGAGGACATTGAGGCAGGGAGAGGTACAGGAATCAGAATTCAGACCAAGGAGAAGGAGCAGGAACTCATAGTCAATAGACCTTCAAAAGACAGTGCTGAGCAGAGAGTTAGGATTCCTGAGGGATTGTTTACAAGGTGGCCCTAGCAAGGGAGAAGGTTACAGGATGACTTGGCTCCTTTTTATAACATTGTGTTACATTTTCCTTGTTGCTACACTGAGGTGGCCTTAATGACTTTGGAATATTATTGCTACTATATGGAACTGGATTTACTGGTCCTGGGATTGGATTCTTTTATGTCAAAATAAATGTTATACTTCCTCTTCCTTCTACCTAGAGAATTTCTTATACTTCCAGATTCCAAACCATTCAGGCATGTTTATGGTTATCCTCGAGCTCATGAATCTTGCCTTACTGATATAACAGGTCTGCCTAACTCCAGCCTTAGTGCTGTATCCACTGTGCCAGCTAGCACCTTAGATAGGGAAGGAAAGCTTTCCAGGATTAGGGAACAGTTTAACTAAATGACTGGAGGGAAGACAGTCTTGGTGAGGCTTCTTAACTATTTTTACATCACAGGCTTCTTTTTTATTTATTTATTTTATTTTTATTTGACAATACTCAATTCCACAATTTTTTGAGTTCCAAATTTTCTCCCCCTCACTCCCCTCCTGCCTTCCCCCTGAGATGGCATATAATCCAATAAAGGTTCTAAATATACCTTCCTATTAAATTTATTTTCACAATACTCAAGTTGTAAAGAAGAATTATAACCAATAGAATGAACCATGAGAAAGAAGAAACAAAATTGAGAGAGAGAAAGAGAGAGAGAGAGAGAGAGAGAGAGAGAGAGAGAGAGAGAGAGAGAAAGCAAATAGTTTGCTTCGATCTGCATTCAGACTCCATAATTCTTTCTCTGGATGTGGATAGCTTTTTCCTTCATGTGTCTTTTAGAGCCGTCTTAGAACCTTGCATTGCTGAGAAGAGCTAAGTCTATCAAAGGTAGTCATCACAGATACCATGTGTATGTAATCGTGTATAATGTTCTCCGGGTTCTTATCCCCTCATTCAGCATCAGATCATGTAAGTCTTTCCAGGTTATTATGAAGTCCATCTGCTCCTCATTTCTTATAGCATAATAGTATTCCATTGCATTCATATACCACAACTTGATATTTATTTATTTATTTTCATTTTTAGCTTATACACTCAGTTCCACAAGTTTTTGAGTTCCAAATTTTCTCCCTTTCCCTCCCCCCCC
>JAQQSZ010000321.1:0-21164 GCA_028646595.1 Phalanger gymnotis | reverse complement strand
CCATGATCAAAAAAAGAGCCTAGATATCATCTTTCAAGAAATTATCAAGGAGAACTGCCCTGATATTCTAGAGCCACAGGGCAAAATAGAAATTGAAAGTATCCACAGATCACCTCCTCAAATAGATCCCAAAAAGAGAACATTAGGAAAGACCCCATTTCCCAGGGTGGTGGTCTGTCAGAATGAAATGCAGATACCCCCGGGAAGATACCCCTGAATCAACAAGCTCTGAGGGTAGCTGAATTGGCAACAGCCTCAGCTTCAGGAACTTTCTCTCCATTAATACTGTAGGGATTAGACAGCTGATCAGAGGAAGATTGTAGGAGTCCTCCTCTAGTGCTGCAATGGGACACAGATGCACTGACCAGATATAGTCCCAGGCTGTGGTGAGCAAGGAAGAGCACGCACACACTAGTGAGTGTGGTTACAGAGGGTGGGGCCCTACTGGCTGTCACTCACAGGAGAACAGAGTTCTTGTTTTTGGTTGCAGGGTAAAAGGGAAGCTGAAGCTTGCCATTGAGGGAGGAAGCTGAGGGAGTGAGAGTTTTTATGGTGACAACATTACTGGAGGCCATGGTCACAACTCAGGCACAGAGAGGAGTACCTGAGGTCAGGCCCTCATATCAAACTCAGAAAACAATAAAACAAAAAACCTGAAGCTTGAAACATTATCCTCCACACCTTAGGACTAGAGTTTGACTCTACCACCAAGTTAACAGCCAAGAAATAAGCTGCTGGGGGGAAAATGGTAAACAAATGAGAAATACTATAGATAGCTATTATTGTGGCAGAGAGATTTGGGTTCAAATTCAGAAGACAGTGAAGTCAAAAGAGCTACTTTTACTTGAAGGAAAAATATAAAATGACCACAAGCCCAAAAAGAATTCTCAGAAGAGCTTTTAAAAAAAAAGACTTTAAAAGTCAAATAAGAGAGGTTGAGGAAAAATTAGAGAAAAAATAAGAGTAATGCAAAAAAAAAAATCAAGAAAGTCAACCAATTGGAAAAGAGAATGAAAACTTATGGAAGAAAATAACTCTTTAAAAATTAGAATTGGGTAGCGGAAGTTAATGACTTCATAAGACACCAAGAAATAATAAAACAAAATCAAAAGAATGAAGAAATGAAAAAGAATGTGAAATATTTCATTAAAAAACAACTAACCTGGAAAACAGATCAAGGAGAGATAATATGAGAATTGTTGGACTACCTGAAAGTTATGATAAAAAAATTTAAACACTATACTTCAAGAAATTACTATGGAAAATAGCCCTGAGGTTTTAGAACCAGAGGGTAAAATAGATTTAAAAAAAATCTACTGATCACCACCTGAAAAGAGATCCCAAGATTTCACAGAAATATAGCTAAATGTCAAAGCCCCAAAGTGAAGGAGAAAATTTCACAAGCAGCTAGAAAACAACAATTTAAATACTGTGGAGCTACATTAGAATAACACAAAATTTAGCAGCTTCTACATTAAAAGAACAACTGGCATGGAACAAGATATTCAGAAGAGCAAAGGAGCTAAGTTTGTAACAGGGAATAGTGTACCCAGCAAAGCTGAGTGTAATTCTGCATGGAAAAAAAATTCCCATTTAATGAATTAAAGGACTTTCAAGTATTTGTGAGGAAAAGACTAGAACTGAACAGAAAATCTGACCTATAAGAATTAGGAGGAACATATAAGTTCTAAGTGTTTACTTCTTATATGGGAAAACATTATCTGTAACTCTTAAAAATGTTATTACTAGGGTAGTTATTACTATGTAGTAAGAGCATACAAAGATAAAAGGCTTGGAATTGAGTATGCAGTGATGATCCTACAAAATAAAATTGGGTAGGAAGAGGCAAAATGAAGCAATTACCTCATGCAAAAGAGGCGTGAATGAAAGAACTGTTACAGTGGAGGAAGGAAGGAAGGAATGGAGGGCTGGTAGTACTAGAACCTTATTTGAAGTTTAACTGTGTTAAAGAAGGAATAACATATATATCTAGAAGGGTATATAAAAGTCTTCTTAACTTACAAAAAAAATGGGAGGAAGGGGATAGGACAAGAGAAGGACTCAAATTTAGATGACATTTTTACCTAACTAATCTATTTATTCACTATCACCCCAATTAAATTACTAAACATTATTTTACTGAGTTAGGAAAAATAATAACAGAGTTCATTCAGAAGAACAAAAGTCAAAGAAACCAGGGAAAAAAGATGTGAAGCATCTTTAACATAAAAATATAATAAATATAAATATAATATAATTTTTTTTTACAATTGGGCACACAAATTTAGAAATAAAAGGGTAGGGGGGTAAGATAAGGGAAGGACTCTTAGACGTATTACCAGATTAAGGAATGGAAGAATAAGGGGAGAGTATAAAAGAGGGATTTTTAGAAGGGGCACAGAGTAAGGAAACACTGGTGAGACATAAATTAGACATCTGAGGAGGGATAGGGTAAAAAGAAAGGGAGAAAAGGATAAACAGTGAAGAAAAACAGGATGATGGAAAATACACAACTAGTAATTATAACTCTAAATGTGAATGGGATGAACTCACCTATAAAACAGAAACAGATAGCAGAATGGATTAAAAACCAGAACCCTTCAATATGTTGTTTATAATAAACACATTTAAACATGAGAGATACACATACAGTAAAAATAAAAGGCTGGAATAGAATTTATTATGCTTCAGCTGATGCAAAAAAAAAGCATGGGTAGCAATCATGATCTCAAAGTTAAAGCTAAAATCAATTTAATTAAAAAAGATAGATAGTGAAACTACATTATGAGAAAAGGTACCATAGATAATGAGATAATACCAATACAAAACATATATGCATCAAATGTTATGGCATCCAAAATCTGAAGAGAAAAGCTAAATGAATTACAAGAAGAAATAGATAGCAAAGCATAATAATGGAGGATTTCAACCTTCCCCTCTCAGAACTAGATAAATCTAACCAAAAAATAAACAAGAAAAAAGAAGACAAACAGAATCTTAGATAAGCTAGATATGATATGATAGCTATCTAGAGAGAACCGAATGGGAATATAATGGAATATATCTTTTTCTCAGTAGTAGATGGTGCCTTTACAAAAACTGACCATACATTAGGGCATAAAAACTTTATAGTTAAAGGCAGAAAAGCAGAAATACCAAATGCATCCTTTTCAGATCATAAGGCAATGAAAATATTTAATAAGGGACCATGGAAACACAGATTAAAAATTAACTGGAGACTAAATAACTTGATCTTAAAGAATGAATGGGTTAAAGAACAAGTCTTAGAAACAATAAATAATTTTATTAAAGACAGTGATAACAATGAGACAACATACTGAAACCTATGGGATACAGCAAAAGCAATAATTAGAGGAAAATTTGTATCTCTAAATGCTTATATCAATGAAATAGAGAAAGCACAGACCAATCAGAATGGTACACAATTTTTAAAAAGAACAAATTAAAAATCTACAATCAAATACCAAATTTGAAATCCTAAAAATTAAAGGTAAGATTAGTAAAAAAAAAATTGCAGGGAAAAAAATCAATGAACTAATAAATAAAACTAGGAGTTGGTTTTATGAAAAAAAATAGAAAAGATAAACCACTGGTCAATATGGTTTGTTTGTTTTTTTTAAGAAAGAAGGCGATAGAGAAAACACCAAATCACTAGCATCAAAAATGAAAAGGGTGAATATACCACCAATGAAGATGGAATTTATGTAATTATTAGGAGTTATTTTGCCCAATTATATGTCAATAAATTTAGCAATTTAAGTGAAATGAAGAATACTTACAAAAATATAAACTGCCTAAATTAGCAGAAGAGGAAATAGAATACCTAAATAAACCTATCTTAGAAAAAGAAATTGAACAGGCCATAAATGAGCTTCTCAAGAAAAAAGCATCAGGACCAAATGGATTTACAAGTAAATTCTACCAAACATTTAAAGAACAGTTAATTCCAATATTAAATAAATAATAGGCAAAGAAGGAATCCCAATAAATACTTTTATGAAACAAATATGGTACTGATACCTAAAGTAGGAAGAGCACAAACAGAGAAAGAAAATTACAGACAAATTTCACTGATGAATGTGATGCAAAAATCCTAAATAAAATATTAGCTAGGACACTACAACAATATAATACAAAGATTATACATTGTGACCAAGTGGGATTTATACCAGGAATGTAGGGATAGATTACCATAAGGAAAATTATTAAAAATAGTTGATTACATATCAATAACAAAAGTAACAAAAATCATAGGACTGTATCAATAGATGCGGAAAAGGCTTTTGACAAAATACAACTCTCTATTAAAAGCACTTGAAAGCATAGGTATAAATGGATTTCTCCTTAAAATGATAAGAAGCATCTACCTAAAACCATCAACAAGAATTACTTGTAATGGGGACAAGCTAGAAGTCTTTCCAGTAAGATCAAGAATGAAACAAAGATACCCCTTGTCACCAATATTATCCAATGTTTGTATGAGAAAAGCTAGCAATAAAAAAGAAAAAGAAATTGAAGAAATCAGAATGGACAATGAGGTAATAAAACCATCTCTTTCTGCAGATGATATAATGGTATGCTTGGAAAAGCCTAGAGACTCAACTAAAGAGCTAGTTGAAACAATAATTTTAGTAAAGTAGTAGGATATAAAATAAATCCACATAAATCATCAACATTTCTATGTATCATCACAAAACCCTGCAAGAAGAGATAGTAAGAGATAAACCTTTTAAAATAACTGTAGACAATATAAAATACCTGGGAGTACACCTGCCAAGGCAAACCCTGAAATAACATAAACTCAATTATAAAACACTTTTTATACAAAAAGTCATATTTAAATAATTGGAGAAAATATTAATTGTTCATGGATGGGCAGAGCCAATATAATAAAAATGAAGATTCTACCTAAATTAATCTACTTATTCAATGCCATCCCAAATACCAAAAAAAATTTTTTTTATTGAGCTAGGAAAAATAATTTAAAAAATTCACCTGAAAGAACAAAAGGTCAAGAATATTAAAGGAATTAATGGAAAAATGTAGAATAAAGAGGTTTAGCAGTACTAGATCTTAAATTATAAGGCAGTAATTATCAAAACTATCTGATATTGGCTAAGAAATAGAAAGGTGGATTAGTGAAACAGAGTAGAAGTACAATACACAGTAGTAAACGATTATAGTAAACTTCTGTTTGATAAATGTAAAGATTTGAGCTTTTGGGATAAGAATTCAGTATTTGGTGTTAAAAAAAAGTTGGGAAAGCTGGAAAGCAGTCTGGCAGAAATTGGGTATAGACTAATATCTTACACCATTTACCACGATAAGATCAAAATGGATACTTCACCTAGATAGAAAGAGAAATAAGTAAATCGAAGAACATAAAACATATTACCTATCAGACTTAATAGATAGGAGAATTTATGAACAAAAGATAGGAAGCACTGTGAGATATAAAATGGATAATTTTGATTGCATTAAATTGTTTTTCTTTTTTTGCAAATTTTCTATATTACACTTAAATACGAAATGAGAAAAGAAAAAAAAAACATTGCCATGTATACAGCATACCATAAGAGAGGATTCAATACAAAACAATAAATTTCTATTTCAAGAAAACTTATATAATAAATATCATACACTGTTTTCAAAGCTTCCCAGCTTTGCTTTCTTCTTGGTTCTCTGCTATGTACTTTTTGCTTTATTTTTTTTCTCCTCCCTTCCCCCCACACTAAAAAAGCCTACAATCAAGCACAGATATATAAAGATAGATAGATAGATAGATAGATAGATAGATAGATAGATAGATAGATAGATAGATAGATAGATGATAGATAGACAGACAGATAGAAAGAAAGATAGAACATATATCTACAAACATATGCATATATACTCATACACATATATGTAAGACCAGACTAGGCTTATTTCTTCCTATCATCTGTTTCACTGAAGGTGGATAGCATCTTCCTTCATAAGTCCAAGTCTTTCCATGTTTTTCTGAATCAACCAGCTCATCATATCCTACACCACAGCAATATTCCAACACAATCGCATCCTATCTGAGAAATTGTCTATGAGAGTTTTCTTCTCCAATTTTCTGCATTCCTTCAATTCTTGGCTACATAGGTTTTATTTATACAAGAAAATTTTAATTTAAAATAATCAAAATTATTCTCTTTACTCTTCAACAATGCTCTCACCTCATAATACAGTTTAAGGTCTAATACTACTGAATCTACTTTCTTCACATCTTTTTTCCCTGGTTTCTTTGACTTTTGTTCTTCTGAATGAACTCTGTTATTATTTTTCCTAACTCAGTAAAATAATGTTTGGTAATTTAATTGGGGTGATAGTGAATAAATAGATTAGTTAGGTAAAAATGTCATTTAAAAATTATATTGGCTTTACTTAACCATGAACTATAAATGTAACTTCAATAATTTAGATCTGAGTATATTTGTATAAAAAGTGTTTTATATTCATGTTCATATAGTTCCTATGTCTCTTTTGGCAGGTATATGTTCAGGTATTTTATACTGTTTAGGTATTTTAAATAGTCTAAAACAATATTGAATAATATTGTTGAACACATAGTATAGATTCTCTTTTTTTCACTTTTGATTAAATCTATTTTAATTTTAACTTTGTCTGAGACCATGATTACTATCCCTGCTTTTTTTACATATTAAATTCTACTCTTTGTGTGTATCTCTCATTTTTATAATGTTTCCCGAAAGCAACATATTTGAGTTCAAATTCTTAAACTGCTATTCATTTCCATTTTATGGGTAAATTCATCCCATTCACATCCTAAGCTACAATTATTTGTGTATTTTCCTCCTTCCTATTTTTCCTTACTTTCTCACCCTATTTACCCTATCCCTCTTCACTTCTCTGCTTTACTTCTACCTGCTACCTTGCCCTCTTATTCCTTTGAGGAGTCCCTCCCTTATTCCATCCCCCAACCCTAGCTCCTTACCATCTTATTTCTTTCTTAAGACTTATATATCCTTCTAGATATATGTTGTTTCCTCTTTAACCCATTCCTGATCAGCGTAAGGTTCTAGCACTACCCACCCTCCCCACCCCCCAACTAGCTTCTTCTGTATCAATTTTTCCTTTTATGCTTCACTTGTATGAGATAATTACTCTTTTTTAATCTCTCCCTACAGTTTGTTTCTTAGAATCACTCCATCATACTCAGCTCTGCCTATGTCTTTCTTTCAAACTACTTCTTATAATGATGACAATCATAAGAATACTGCTCATATTTTCACATACACAAAGTAAACAATTTGATTTTATTGAGCCCTTTATAATTGGTCTTTAATGTTATTTCTCCTGGATGTTATATGTCGAATTTTCCCTTGGGTTCTAGGGTTTTGGTCACAAAAACCTGAAAGTCTTTGAATTTGTCAAATATGCTTTTTTTTTCCATTCAGGATTATACTTAACTTTGCTGGGTAAATTACTCTTGGTCATAACCCCACTTCTTTTGCTCTACAGAATAGTGTCCCAAGACCTATGGTCCTTCAATGCAGTAGCTGCTAAGGCTTATGTAATCTTTATTGTAGCCCCATAATATTTAAATCGGGTTTTTTTTTTTGATTCCAATATTTTCTCCTTAATCTGGGCGCTTTGAAACTTGGCTGTGATATTCCTGTAAGTTTTCCTCCAGGGATCTCTTTCAGGTGGTGATCAGTGGGTTTTTTTTTTATTTCTGCTTTGCCTTCTTGTTCTAGAACTTCAGGGAAATTTTCTGGATAATTTCTTGTAAATTGTATCAATATTCTTTTTTTTATTGTAATTTGCAGGTAGTCCAAGTATTCGTACATTACTTCTCCTTGATTTGTACACCAGATCAATTGTTTTTCTGACGAGATGTTTCACTTTCCCTTCAATTTTTTCATTCTTTTGATTTTGTTTTATGATTTCTTGGTGTCTTAGAGTGTCATTGACTTCCTCTTGCCCAATTCTAGCTTTCAAGGAATTATTTTTCCTTAAGTTTTTAATTCTCTATGTCTAGTTGGTTGACTTTCTTTTCATAATTTTCTTGATTTTCTTGGATTGCTTCTTTTTTTCTAATGTTTCCTCAATCTCTCTTATTTGATTTTTAAAGTCCTTTTTTAAGGTCTTCCAAAAACTCTTTTTGTGCTTGGGACCATTTGATGTTTCTCATTGAAAGAAAAGTGGCTTTTTTAGCTCCATTATCTTCCTCTGAATATGAGCCCAGATCTTCTCTATCCCCATAGTAATTATCTATGGTTAGGTTCTTTCTCCTTGATTACTCATTTTTTTTGTTTTATTTTGTTTTTGTCCTTGCTTACTCATTTTTTTTTTGTTTTATTTTGTTTTTAGCAGGTATTAGTGTAGTGGTTTGTAGTCCCAAGGTATGCGGAATGATGCTCCAAAGCCTCAGGTCCTTCTTATTGTTATTTTATGAGATCTAAAGAACCAAACTTGGGCTCTCCTCTTCACTCCTAAGCCACAGCTGGGGCCCCCAGCCACACTATCCTGCAAATGATCTTGCTCCTTGTGGTCCCTCTGGGGGCTGCAAACTACAGCTGTCCTCTCTGCCACAGAACTGAAACCAAGAACTCTACTCTCCTGCAAATGCCCACAGCCAGCAGGGTCCCTGCCCCTTACCACTGTACTCACCAGGTGTGTATTAGCTCCTTCTCCATGAAGTCACAGCCCAGGACACATCTGCTCAGCATACCTGTGCTTGGCATCCCTTGACAGTGGAAGGTTCTTCAATCTTCTCCTACTTATCCCTGAGACCCCCAAATTGTCTGTGAGAGGAAAGTTTCTAAGGCTGAGGCTGCTTCTCAACTCAGCTGCCCCCAGGACTTGTTGTCTGTTGATTGTGCAGTTGGCCTGGATATATTTTCACTTCACTCAGGCCAAACTTCCCCCTACCCTATACCCACCTCCCCCCCGCCCCAGGACAGATCTTTCCTGGGGTCTTCTCAAATTGTCTTAGGAGGACAACTGCTTTACCTCATGTTTATTTCTGCTTCTCTGAGGCAATGTTCTGTCTGTCTGTTGTTCTTTTCCCTTTTCTCAAAGAGGACCATGGCATCAGGAAGGTGATGCCATGACTTGCAAGTGAATTGGATTTAAGTGAGGGAGGGCTGTGCAAAGTAAGCAGCCTCACTTTCTCCTCCAGAGCCATCTGGGTCCAGTGGAAAGATATAAATCAGAACAACTGATGGCCCCAGAGTCTTTTTTTTGTGGAGGAAATCTGGAGAGCCAAAAGTTTTCTGACCTAGTCCACCATCTTCTCAGAATCCTCTCCTGATTACATTAAATTAAAAGGGTTTGGGGCAAATAAAACCAATGTAGCCAAGATTAGAAGGAAAGCAGAAAATTGAGGGAGGGGGTGGATTTAGACAGTTTCTCAGAAAAAGGTCTCATATCCCAAATATACATTTTGTCAAATTTATAAGAATATGAGTTACTCCTCAATTTGATAAATGGTCAAAAGATGTGAACAGGCAGTTTTTGGATGAACAAATCAAAGCTACATATATATAGTCATGTGAAAAAATGCTCTAGATCATTATGATTTGGTAAATGCAAATTGAAACAACTCTCAGATATCATCTCACACCTACCAGATTGGCTAAAATGATAAAAGAGGGAAATGACAAATGTTGGAGGGGATGCGGAAAAATTGGGACACTAATACTGTTTGTAGAACTATGAACTGATGCAACCATTTTAGAGAGCAATCTGAAATTATTCCCAAAGAGTTATTAAATTGCCTGTACCCTTTGACCCAGCATACCACTATTAGACCTGTTTCCAAAGATGATCAGGGAAAAAGCAAAAGAAACTATATGTTCTAAAATATTTATAGCAGCTCTCTTTGTGGAAGCAAAGAACTGGAAATTGCCAGGTTGCCTGTCGATTGAGGAATGGTTGAACAAGTTGTGGTACATATTGTGATGGAATACTACCATGCCGTAAGGAATGGTGAGCAGGTTGATTTTAGAAAAACATGGAAAGACTTGCATGAAACAACGAAGACTGAAATGAACAGAACCAAGAGAACTTTGTGTACAGTAACAGCATTACTGTTTGAAGAATAACTGTTAATGACTAAGTTATTCTGAGTATTATAAATACTCAAATCAACTACAAAGGACCTATGAAGGAAGATGCTATCCACCTCCAGAGAAAGAACTGATAAGCAGAAGTATGCCTAGTATGGTGTTTTAAATATGTGTGTGTGTGTGGAGGGGGTATCTGTGTCAAATGGTGACCTTGTCTAGTGTGGGTTGGGGAGGGAGACAGTTGAGAACAGTTGAGAACAAAAAAATGAATTAAATTTCAAAGTAAAATAAAATACCATTGGAAAAATATTCTATGAAACATGATATGACACACAGATAAAACATTAAAGACAACTGAGAATAAGTCATTGGCTAGGAAGATAAAGAATATTTCCTGCTTTAAAATGAAGATTAGACTATAGTAATGTTGTACAAAGAGTTAGTTTTATGAGCAAAGAGAAAGATACTTTCCAAGAAAAGAGCAAGTTGAAGAAGATATGATTAATTCAGCCACTATAAAATTAATGCTTTCTTATTTGATGCTATGAAAAACAATAAAGATAAAAGATAATAGCAAATATCTAGAACAACCTTGACATATAAGCAAATTCATTTATATTAGCCTAGCTCATGACTAGGATTTATTCAATAAAGTTTCACCAAAAAATTATCTCAAAAGAACTAGATAATTGAAATAAAAAATGAGATTACAAAAAAAGTTTTAATGAAAAAATTACTGGAATAGAAGTAGAAAAAGTAATCATTCAAATGGCCTCATTTTTTTTTCTTCCACAGTTCCTTATACACATCTACTACCAGCCATTCAAACGCTAAAAAATCAAATAAAACAGAAAGATAGCCTAGGTGTCTGGTGTAGAATAAAAATCACAAACAAAATCTTATAAGGCATTCTCACTTTTAAGTAATTCACAATTTTTATGACATTATCTCTAAGTCTGCCCAAATCTGAAGCCCAAATGACAGAATTTCAAAATCCTAGATTGTTGCTATCAGGTCTGTTAAAGACATGGCCTTTAATAAAACTTTATAGAGATCCTTTTTTTACATTATTTTATTGTCATTAAGGTAAAAGTCATAATATCGAAACTAGTTTTTACTTACCCTCTCATCGTTGGTTGCTCTGGTAGGCACTTCCTTTCCTTCATCAGGCAAGGGCATTCTAGATAAGGACAATCCATTTAGAGCAGCCAGTTTAAGAGGACCACATTTTTTTGCATCTGCTCTATTCTTTTTCATTCCCTATAGAAAAATTTACATATATTTAACATAAATATAACACATAACATATAGTAATAACATAACATACATATATCTATACATTTGTACACACAAACCTCTCCAAAGAGAAAAATGAAATTTCAATGAACTTAATGCTAGACAGAAGAGACTAAATGTTTCTCTTTGGATATACAAACCAAAGGGAATGTTCCACTGTTTCTGTCTACGTGTTTGTGCTTCATGTCTTAATCTAGTCATTAGGTGGATGCCACATTCTTCCCAAGGCCAAAGCCCTGACCCAGCTTCATTCCAGATAGGGGATTTTGAAACGCACCTTGGTTGCATTGCTATGTTGCAATGAAAGGGGAGGTGAGCCAGCAGCATTCCTCCACAAGACATAGTATCACCAGAATTTTAAAACTCGATAAGCATAACACAGCTATATCTCACTGACAAAGAGTTTTGATTTTGGTAAAGATCTTATTTAAAACAAATTTGAAAGCAATTCCATCCTGAAATTTTTAAAAAACTAATATGGGGTGGGGGGAGGGAGCCACTACTTCTGTTCATTTTCTTTCTCTATACTGGAGATACTGTTGGGCATTCTGTACTCTAGTCTTAAATCAACCACAGACTTGCTGTATGACCAAAATATGTCATTTTGCCTTTCCATGCAATATAAATAAAAATAAAATGTGACTGCAAGTTAGGAGGAGGATGGAGATAATATCTTTAAATATGTTTGATTTCCTGAAAAAGAAGGTATCAGCTGGAGAGAGGAGCAGGAAATATATAACAGAAAGAATGCTACTTGGAGTCAGTAAACGTGAATTCTGGTCCAAGCTTTGCCACAAATTTTGCCTGTGACCTTGGGAAAGACAAATAACCTCTCCTCAACTGCAAAATAGCCAGGCAGAGCAGTTCTCCAAGGTCCCTTTTTCTTATAACCTTTGATTGATATTTTCTTTCTTATATCACCATAGTTATCC
Source organism: Phalanger gymnotis (assembly GCA_028646595.1). Taxonomy (NCBI): domain Eukaryota; kingdom Metazoa; phylum Chordata; class Mammalia; order Diprotodontia; family Phalangeridae; genus Phalanger; species Phalanger gymnotis. Next base: position 8,854 of record JAQQSZ010000321.1, on the reverse strand, counting down.
CAAGTATCCTTCTTCCTCTCCCTCCCTGGAAAACATGCTATATGACAAACAGTATTTTTAGAGAGGGAAATAAAGTCCAAAAGCATGGTAATGTGTAACACATGTGGCCCTCCCACCTCCCTGAAGGGATGAGTTGGGGGAGTCTTCTCATACCTCTGAGTCCTGCTTTATCTTTATAATTTTATTACACTCACTTTTGATTTTTTGACATATGGTTGTTCTTTCCATGAACACTGCTGTAGCGACTGTGTATACTGTTTTCTTGGTTCTGCCTGCTTCACTATGCATTAGTTCATACAGCTCTTTCCAGGCTTCTCTATATTCATCACACACATCATTTCTTATAGCACGGTAAGATCTCATTGCATTAATATATCACGATTTGTTTAGCCACTCCCCCAATGATGGGCATCTACTTTGTTTTCAATTCTTAACAATCATGAAAAAAAATGTGCCGCTATAAATATTTTGGAGTATAAGGGGGCTTTCTTCTTATCAATAGCTCCCTTAGGGTTCAAATCCTGCCTCTGGGTACTACCTATATGAGTCTAGGAAATCTCACTTTACCCACCTGGGCTTTAGTATCTTTATCTGCAAAATGATGGAGTTGGGTCAGATGGTCTCCAAAAGCCTATACAGTTCTAGTGCTATGATTGTAGAACAATGCAGAGGAAAAATGAGATGTCAGAGGCAAGGGAGCAAATGATTTAAATCAATGCAATCTAGTGTGGGGTTTCTTAACATTCATGTAGAGGGAACCTTTTGGAAGTCTAGTGAAGCCTATGGACCCTTCTCAGCATCATGTGTTGTTGTTTTTTTAAATAATAAAAGAAAATGCCAAATTTCAGGGAGAGGTTAGTGAAACTAAAGATGATTTTTTTCCTCCATTCAAGTTCACCTGAAATCTATCCACAGAACCCCCTTTACTAATCCCTGGTCTACACAGTATATCAGCATAGGAATAATTGGTGAGCATTACAGGAAAGTATAAGAAGAAAATTAAAATTATTCTATGGAAACAACCTTTTGGGAGAGAGTGGTGGGTGGGGGTGAATAGCAAGGTTCAACTCACTGATATCATGACCACAAATTTACATGAAACATGAGTTGGTATACAACTCAAAAAGCTAGTACAATCTAACTTTTAAAAGAAATTCCTCAAGAAAGACCGCTGGGCTAGAAGCAGCATGAGACATTGGAAACAGTGCCCAACTTAGGAGCCATAAAGCCTTGTTTCAAATTTCACTTTAGACGCTTACTAGCTATGTGACCATCTCCAAGGTCCCTTCCAGCTCTAAATCGATTATCCTATAATCTTGTAAGAACCAGAGAGGTGGTACCAGTGGAGAGAGCACTGGGCTTGGAGTCAGGAAGACCTGAGTTCAAATATGGCCTCAGGCAATACTGGCTGTGTGATCTTTGGCAAGTCACTGAATTTCTGGTCACCTCTGTTTCCTTGACCATAAAATGAAAATAATAACAGCACCTACGTCACAGGGTTGTTTTGAGAATCAAATGAGATTAGATTTGTAAAGCATCTGGCATAGTGCCCGGTACATAGGTGGTACAATGATAGAGCACCAGGCCTGGAGTCAGGAAGACTCATCTTCCTGAGTTCAAGTCTAGCTAATACTTACTAGCTGTGTGACCCTGGGCAAGTCATTTAGCCTTCTTTACCTCAGTTTCCTCATCTGTAAAATGAGAGAAGGAAATACCAAAATACTCTAGTATCCTGGCCAAGAAAATCCCAAATGGGGTCAAAAAAAGTTGGAAACGACTAAAATGACTGAACAACAAACATAAATGTTTATTCCCTTCTCTTCCCATCCTACCCACCCCCCCACCCCATCCCCTGTAAGAGTTTAGAGAGCTCTACTCTATTTTATCATTAACTAGTGGGTTAACCTTAAGCAAGTTATAACTTTTCCACAACACAGTTGCCTTCTATATAAAATGAGGGGGATGGGATACTTGACCCTTTATAGTACCAGCCCTTAGTGGTTCTAAACTATTGTTGAAAAATTAGAAAATGCTTCAGATTAGAAATAAAATACAGGGTGTCCCTAAAGTCTGGACACATAGGAAATCTCATTAACATCTCATTAACTGTTTCACCAAAGACTCTGTGTTGTTCAGCGAATTCTTTTTCTGGGGTATGCTAAAGGAGAAGGTGTACTCAATGAAAAATCACAGATGTAACACGATTGAAAGCATAAAGACTGAACGTGTTAAAATTGATGCCAATGTAGAGTTATTGCATTAAATTCATGCGAATCTTGCAAAGTGCATCAACCTTTGCATCACAAATGATGGAAGTCATATTGAAGATGTTACTTGTTAATACTCCAATTGAAAATATGCATTTTTGCCTATGTGTCCAGACTTTAGGAACACCCTGTAGTTTTCTGTCACTTAAAAATTTCAGGTTCCAAATAGAAGCTAAGTTGCATCACAACTTAACACAGAACATACTATATGAGAATTTCATTGGTTTTGTGAGAAAGTCATTTTCTCCAGATGACAACCAATAATAGCTAACATTTATATAGTGCTTACTATGTGCCAGAGACTGTGCTAAATGCTTTATTATTATATCTCATTTGAACTTCCCAATCACTCTAGGAGGAAGGTGCTATTATCATCCCCATTTTACAGATGAGGAACCTGGCATAAAGAGAAGTTAAATGACTTGTCCGGAGTTGGTAAGTATCTCAGGAGATCTGAACTTAGGTCTTCCTGATTCCAGGCCCAATGCTCCAACCATTGCACTGTAATCCATTCCCTAAATGTTATGTTTTAAAAATTGTTGCTTCAAAGAAATCTCCCTTAAGAAACAAACCAGTTTGATAAGGTCTGATATATGAGATGTATAGAAAATTGATTCAAATATATAAAAACAAGAGTCATTCTGCAACTAGATATATGACATAGATAAAAGATAAAAGATATGTAGCCAATTCTCAAGAAAAGAAATATAAACAATCTACAACTCTATGAAAAACATGTGCCACATCATATTAAACAATTCTCCAAAAAAAAGAAAAGAAATGTAAACTGTCAACAACTCAAAAAAATGATTCCAATAATACATAGGTAGTTCTCAAAAGGAAAAAATGTAAACTATCAACAATTTTGTAGGGAAAAAAATTCTCCAAACTACTATTAATGTGAGAAATGCTAATTAAAACAACTCTAAGTTTCCAACCTTCAGACTGGCAAAGATTCTTGGAGAAGCTGTGGGAGGGCAAGCACACTAATAATAGAGATTGTAGAGATATAAATTGCTCTAACCATTCTGGAAAGCACTTGGGACTATTTCCCCCCCCCCAAAGTCTCTAAACCATTTATATATCCATTAACATAGCAATGCCACTATTAGGCTTATAACTTTAAAAAAGATCAAAGAAAAGGAGCCAATATACAATAATAATGTACAATAATATAGCAGCACTTTTTATAGTAATGAAGAACAGGAAACTAAGGGGTTTCCATCAATTGAGGAATGACTAAAAAATTATAGTATATGAATATGAAGGGATATTGTTGCACCATAAGAAATGACTAAAGGGAGATGGCAGCGTGAAAACAGGGACTCAGTTGACCTCTCCCCCAAACCCCTCCAAACACCTGTAAAAATGGCTCTGAACAAATTCTAGGGTTACAAAACCCACAAAATGACAGAATGAAACAAGTCTCCAGGCCAAGATAGCCTGGATGGTCTCTGGGAACGGTTTATCACACCGTGCTCAGAATGGAGCACAGCCCAGCATGGGCCATGCCAGGGCAAACCAGGGTAGAGGAGATCAGGTGGAGCAGGCCTAAGGGCTCTGAATCACTGAGCAGCAGCAATTACCAGACTTCTCAACCCACAAACGCCAAAGGCAATGTAGCAGGTGAGTGGGAAAACTGCTGCATCTGGGTGAGAGAAGTGCATGGTCCAGCTGCAGCTCCGGGGCGGTAGAAGTGGTGCAGCGGCAGCAGCAGGAAGCTCTGGCAGCTGCTTTCGGAGTCCCTGGTCCACAAGATGGGAGGAATCAAGTGGCTGATCACAGCGGGAGGGCAGGGATCTCTTTGCTGGCACAGAGGCAGGCAGGGTTCTCTTGCTTTGCCCTGTTTGGATCTGGGTCACTGTCCTGGTTAGCAGTCCTTGGTGTAGGAGGAGTGCTGGTGTAGCAGAGCTTTGTGGTGACCGCAGAGAGGGAGGCCTCCTGGTAGCTACACAGGAGAAAAGAGTCGTTGCACTCACAGACCAGAGCACAGGCTAGGAGAGGAGCATCATACCACCTAAGAATAAAAGTAGCTCTGAAAATAGCAGTGCAAAACCCTGGAAGCTTGGGACAAAGCATTCTCCACTCTGAAAGCAGTCATGCCCTGACAAAAAGCTCAAAAGTCAAGTAATTGGCTGGGAAAAGGAGCAAGCAGGGTAAAAGGACTCAGATTATGGAATTTTTCTTTGGTGACAAAGAAGATTAAAACATACAGCCAGAAGAAGTCAACAAAGTCAAAGATCCTACATCCAAAGCCTCCAAGAAAAATATGAATTGGTCTCAGGCCATGGAAGAGCTCAAAAAGGATTTGGAAAATCAAGTAAGAGAAGTAGAGGAAAAATTGGGAACAGAAATGAGAGTGATGCAAGAAAAATCATGAAAAACAAGTCAACAACTTGCTAAAAGAGACCCAAAAAAATACTGAAGAAAATAACACCTTAAAAAAGAGACTAACTCAAATGGCAAAAGAGCTCCAAAAAGCCAATGAGGAGAAGAATGCCTTAAAAAGCAGAATTAGCCAAATGGAAAAGGAAGTCCCAAAGACCAATGAAGAAAATATTGCCATAAAAATTAGAATGGAGCAAGTAGAAGCTAGTGACTTCAGGAGAAATTGAGAAATTATAAAACAGAACCAAAAGAATGAAAAAATGGAAGACAATGGTAAATAGATATCTCATTGGAAAAAACTGACCTGGAGAACAGGAGAGACAATTTAAAAATTATTGGACTACCTGAAAGCCATGAGCAAAAAAAGAGCTTAGACATCATCTTTCAAGAAATTACCAAGGAAAACTGCCCTGATATTCTAGAGCCAGAGGATAAAATAGAAACTGAAAGAATCTACTGATTGCCTCTTGAAAAAGATACTGAAAAGAAAACTCCTAGGAATATTGTAGCCAAATTCCAGAATTCCCAGGTCAAGGAGAAAATACTGCAAAGAGCCAGAAAGAAACAGAGTATTGTGGAAACACAATCAGGATAGCACAAGATCTGGCAGCTCTGATGGGGGGGGGGGGGCAGAGCCAAAATGGCCACGTGAAAACTGCATCTTACTGGAGCTCTCTCACAAGTTCTGTCAGATTCCTATAAAAAAGTGAATCTGAGCAGATCTGAGAGAGTTAGAAACCGTGAGTAGTCTAAGTAAGGCAAATATTCAAGCCAGGAGAGTCCAAGAGGCCTACAGGACGAATCTGTAGGCTGAGAGAGCGCTCAGCGTGTGGAGCTGCTCTAGACAGCACCAAAGCGGAAGTGGCCATGGAAACTAACATGTGAGACAGGCTGGGAGAAAGATGGGTGCCTGAAACCAGCAGAGATCCCCAGGCCTCCCAACACAGGATGGCAGTCTGTGGAAGCAATGAGAGCAGCTTGCGCCACTGGCTGTGAGACATTAACTCCTAAGGCTTGCAGCCCAAAGGTATGAAACGCATCTTCTTGAACTTCCAGGAGACATAATGGCCAAGTAAATGGCTCTAATCCCTCCCCCCCCCCACTCCCAACTGAGAGAATTCCTCAGGAAAAAACCCTGGAATAGGGAAGACAGAAGTGGGGCTTCAGTGGCTGAGCAATGGGAGCTCCTGAGTCTCAGGGGGGCAGAGCCAGCAGGGGTCAACACCAGGAGCCCACACATACCTTTGCTCCCCCAGGGGAAGTGCCAGACACCAGGTCAAAAAACATACAGCTGAAACCATTGCTGAAGAGCAACAGTGCTGGAGAGCAACCGCAGGGGAAGAGGAGACTTCAGGCAGCCAAACGCTCTCTCCCACACCTCAAGAAACTGACGGCTATAATTCACAAAGCCAGTAACTAGACTCAAAATCCCGAGAATAAGAAGCCTGGGATAAAGAGCCCTGGGTCTCAAAAGCAGAAATTCATTGTAAAGCCAGGAAAAGGCTAACCAACATGAAGAAGAACACAAAAAAACTTAGGACCACTGATTCTTTTTATGGATACAGGCATGACCAAACTACCAATTTGGAAGAGGACAGCAATGACACTATACCCACATCTGATAACCTCAAAAGGGAATGTGAACTGGTCTCAAGTCCAAAAAGCATTACTGGAAGAGCTAAAGGAGGATTTTAAAAACCAAATTAGGGAGGTAAAAGAAAAAATGGAAAAAAAAACACTGACAAAATCAAGTCCTTAAAAAATAAGACTGGTGAAATGGCTAGGGAGATTCAGAATCTAAATAGAGAAAATGACACCCTGAGAGGTAAACTCAACCAACTGGAAAAGGAGACTCCAAAGCAAAATGAAGACAGCAATTCATTAAAAATTAGAAGTGAGCAAGTGGAAGCTAATGACTCTATGAGGCATCAAGAACTAGTCAAACAAAATGTAAAGAATGAAAAAATAGAAAAGAAAATGTGAAATATCTGATTGGAAAACAACTGACCTGGAAAATAGACCAAGGAGAGACAATTTAAGAATTATTGCTCTACCAGAAATCCACAATGAAAAAAAGCTTTGACGGTATCTTTGAAGAAATTATCAAAGATAACTGCCCAGAGGTCCTAGAACCAGAGGGTAAAACAGTCATTGAAAGAATCCACCAATCACCCCCTGAAAGAGATCCTAAATTGAAAACACCAAGAAATATTATAGCCAAATTTCAGAATTACAAAGTCAAGGAGAAAATACTGCAAGTAGCCAAAAAGAAACAATTCAACTATCGTGGAACTACGGTCAGGATCATCCAGGATCTCTCAGCTTCTACATTAAATGACAAGAGAAACTGGAATACAATATTCTGAAGGGCAAAGGAGTTGGGACTACAACCAAGGATCAACTACCCAGCAAAATTAAGCATAATTTTTCAGGCAAGGTGAGGGACATTCGATGAAATAAGGGAATTTCAGACCTTCCTGATGAAAAGGCCAGAACTTAATGGAAAATTTTATCTTCAAATACAAAACTCAAGAGAAACATAAAAAGGTAAACAGGGGGAAAAAATCCCCACAAGCCTTACTAATCAATAGGAGCAAATTATTTACATCTTTACATACGATTATATCATCTTATGTATGATATATATATACTTATATATATATATATACACACATATGTATGTCAATCTTGAGAATAGTACAGCTATTATGACAACTGAAAGGGATACACATAGACTGTGAATGTCTGTATAAAATAACTGATATAAGGATAAAAAAAATAAGAGATGTAGAGGGAGGGTTATGGGAGAAGAGGTAAGGAAGTAGTAGAAAAGGGTAAATTACATCAAATGAAGAGGCACAAAAATACATTATAGTAGAGGGAAAGAAGGGAGGGAGAAGAACAGTATTTGATCTTTACTGTCATCTGATCTGGTTCAAGAAGGGAATAACATACACTGATAAGTATAGAAATCTAACTTGTCCTACAGGTAGCAGGAGGGGAAAGGGGGGAAAAAAAGAGGGAAGAAGTAGCAAGTGGAAAATGGTAAGACAAGGGAGGGGAATCAAGAGGGAAGGCAAACTGAGGAAGGTGGCGGTCAAAAGCAAAACTTTGTTGAGGAGTGGAAGGGGAAAGAGAGAAATAAAACCATAAATGGGGGGAAATAGGATGGAGAAAAAGACACAGATAGAAATTATAATTGTGAATTTGAATGGGATGAACCCTCCCATAAAACAGAAGCAGATAGCAGAATGGATTAAAAACCATAATCCTACAATATTTACAAAAAACAAATCCTACAATATTACAAGAAACACATTTGAAACAGGGGGATACACACAGGGTAAAGGTAAAAGGCTGGAGTAAAATATATTGCCCTTCAGCTAAAGTAAAAAAAGCAGGTGTAACAATCCTAATCTCAGACAAAGCAAAAGTAAAGATAGATTTAGTTAAAAGAGATAAGGAAGGGATAAGGGACAAGGAATAAGGAAGAATGCTACATCCTGCTAAAAGGCACCATAAACAATGAAGCAATATCGTTGTTTAACATATATGCACCAAGTGGTATAGCAGGTAAATTCTTAGAGGAGAGGTTAAGGGAGTTACAGGAAGAAATAGACAGCAAAACTATAATTCTGGGAGACCTCAACCACCCCGTCTCTGAACTTGATAAATCTAACCTCAAAATAAATAAGAAAGAAGTTAAGGAGGCGAACAGAGTTTTAGAAAAGGCAGAAATGATAGACCTCGGGAGAAAACTGAATGGGGATGAAAAGGAATATACTTTCTTTTCAGCAGCACATGGCACATACTTAAAAACTGACCATGTACTAGGGCATAAAAACCTCACAATCCAGTACAGAAAGGCAGAAGTAGTCAAAGCATACTTTTCAGATCACGATGTAATAAAAATTATTTGTAATAAAGAACCATGGAAAAATAAACTAAAAATTAATTGGAAACTAAATGATCTAATTCTAAAGAATGAGTGGGCCAAAGAACAAATCAGAGAAACAATAACTTCATTCAAGAGAAGGACAACAATGAGACAACATACCAAAACTTATGGGATGCAGCGAAAGCAGTTCTTAGGGGAAGTTTTATATCTCTACATGCTTACATGAATAAAATAGAGAAAAAGGAGATCAATGAATTGGGCATGCATCTGAAAAAGCTAGAAAAAGAACAAATTGAAAATC
>JAQQSZ010000320.1:0-21174 GCA_028646595.1 Phalanger gymnotis | reverse complement strand
GGTTAGGAAGGAGCAAAATATAGTTAGTCTTTCACAACATGAGCATTGTGGAAGGGTTAAACATAACGATACACATGTGGCCTATGTTGAATTGCTTGACTTCTTAGGGAGGGTGGGTGGGAAAAGAAGAGGGGAGAGAGTTTGCAACTCAAAATTTTAAAAACAGATGTTCAAAAACAACAACAACAAAAAAGTTTTTGCACGCAACTAGAAAATGAGATACACAGGCAAACGGGAGTAGAAATTTATCTTGCCCTACAAGAAAGGAAGGGAAAAGGGGATGGGAGGGGAGTGGGGTGACAGAAGGGAGGGCTGACTGGGGAATAGGACAACCAGAATATATGCCATCTTGGAGTGGGGGGGAGGGTAAAAATGGGGAGAAAATTTGTAATTCAAACTCTTGTGAAAATCAATGCTGAAAACAATATATTAAAAAAAAGAAAGAATGATGAGCAGTATGCTTTCAGAAAAACCTGGGAAGACTTAAAGGAAAAAAAAAGAAAATTTCTTTTGATCTTTGTCACAAGCTGGTTCCTACTCTGTATGTTTTCAAAATATTCGAGAAATTCCTCTTAATAACACTGCGAAGATGTATAGATCTGAACTGACTGGGTTTTTTCCAACCACTATAAATAATGTACCTGGGCAGATAGGTGGCTCAGTGGATAGAACACCCAGCCTGGAGTCAGGAAGACTCATCTTTCTGAGTGCAGATCTGGCCTCAGACAGTTACTAGATGTGTGACACTGGGCAAGTCACTTAACCCTATTTGCTTTAGTTTCCTTATCTGCAAAATGAGCTGGAGAAGGAAATGGCAAACCACTCCAAAAGCTTTGCCAAGAAAACCCCAAATGGAGGTCATGAAGAGTGGGACATGACTGAACAATATAACATAACTAGTTGCCATGAAAATCTCCTTGGGGTAAGATTGAAAGGTCTGGGTGGACCTGGTGACCTCTGCTCTAGTTTCTTTCTTTTACATTCCTGTCTTTTTAAGCATTGCTGCTAGCCTCAATTAGTAATCTTTTTAAGTATATTTAATTGCTTCTCAGAAAATATGACAGGTGAAACTACATTACAGGGCACGTTGTTCCATAAGAAACAACATTATAAATGGGAAATACAGAATCATAGAGTATGAGTATTGGAAGGGACCTTGGAGATCATCTGGTGCCACTCTTTTCTTTCAAAGAGGAGTGAACTGAAGGCTAGAGAAAGTGAAAAGCTTGTGGCCCAAAGTCATGCATTTAATTAGTGAGAGATGTTGGGTGAAAATTTCCTAATTCCTAATGTAATGCTCTTTTCACTGTGCCAAAATTTCCTGGGTGACCAAAATTCTGTCTGTAAAAATGCTTTAAACGGGAAAGAATGGTCATCTGGTCCTATCGGCAACCATTGTCTGACTGGTCAGCTTTACTGATATTTACCAAAATGTGGAAGATTGCTCAGGGAACCAGTGAGGGAGACAAATTTTTCCTTGAAATTTAAGTTATCCATTTTTTTTTTATAAGTACAACTAACAATCTGTGAAATGTCCATGTGGTGTTTCTGAACTAGAGGAATGGAGACGGGACTTGGAGATAGAGCCGCCTTATAGCAGCTTACTAACATCAGATAGGGCAGCTAGGTGGCACAGTGGGTAGAGCAGCAGCCCAGGAATCAGGAGGACCTGAGTTCAAATATGGCCTCAGACCCTTAATAGCTATGTGACCTTAGGCAAGTCACTTAACTCTGATTGCCTTGAGAGAAAGGAAGGAAGGAAGAAAAAAAACATCAAATGAGGTACCCTTTCAAATAAGGATCAGCATCAAGTTCATGGATAGAAATGCCCAAGAAGGGATCCCCTAGAAAATTTCTATTAGTAGAGTCAATACTGATCCATCCCCTGGTTATTCAGCATCTCCCGTGGAATAGTGTACAGACTCTACTCTGGGCCAATGGCAGTCATGGAAAAGGAGGTTGTAATGGAATATTATTGTGCCACAAGAAACGATGAAATGAACAATTTCAAAGGAAATTGAGAAAATCTTTGTGAACTGATACAGAGTGAAGTGAGCAGAACTGGACCAATTTATTCAATGATAACATTATAGAGAAATATACCTTTGAAAGACTTTAGACTTCTGATCGATGCAATGATAAACCATGAGTCCAAAAGAAGAAATAGGAAACATGCTACTCATCTCCTAACAGAGAAGTGACAAATTTAAAATGCAGAAAGAGACCTACATTTTTGGAATGGTTAATGTGGGCATCCATTTTTGTTTGAGCTGTGTAAATATATTTTAAGGGACTAATTTTTTTTTTTCCTGAATGGGGATTTTGGGAGGGACAGACTAATGTAAAATACTTGATCTTGAAAGTATTTTTTAAAACCAAAGAAATAAAAAATAAATCGAATTAAACTAAAAATAGGAAAGCAGAGGCCTTCTGGTGGTTTTTTTTTTAATAATTTCATATAGGAAACAAAAAAAAAAACCCATCGGTTTAATCAGTAAGTGCGCACTTGTGGTCTGGAAAAGACTGTTGCTGAAGCTAGTTGGAGAGAGTAGGAGCTTTAATCACTATGAAATTACCAGTCTGTCTTTGTCAAAGAGTGCAGGAAAAATCTGTTTTCAGTGGCTGTTTTTCTTGCTCAGATTCTAATCTTCATTTAGGTTGTAAGCCGCGGGGTAGGGCTGGCCTCTTTCTATAAAGTATTTGCGCAGTGCTGAGGGGATGGTATGAAAGCAGTAAAATATTCAGCAATAAGAGTCATAACAATGCAGAGAATGTTGAACCAAAAAACTCTTCTGAGATGATAATGAAAAGAAGAATGGCTCATGTTTGCAGTAGAGGAGAGAAAGAAAGAGAACAGAGGAGCAGATAAATAGGAGAGTTGAACATATGGCTTCATCTTTCTGGTCTGATTAAAGACATTTCTGTCTCATGAGCCAAGTTGCTGTTGCCAAAAAGGACAGACAAAAGTGGAGATTACTCCAGAGCAGGAGATGCTGGGAAAACGGTGTGTGGGGGGCCTTGTCTGACTCAGAAGGGAGGAAGTTTTGCCGGGAGAGCTGTGTAGAGGTCCTGGGGGGGTTGGCCCAAGGCCTTATAACCTGGGATAGCTGACAAATGCCTTTTTAAAAAGGAGACTTGTGCTGGGAGTGGTGGCCCATGCTAGTAATCCTTTCTACTGAGGAGGAGGCTGGTGGCTCATTGGAGCTCTGGAATTCTGAGCCACAGTGGGCTAAATCAGCTGGGCATTTATATTGTCTGACACCAATATGGTGGGGAGTGGGCACTAGGCTGCCTAAGAGTGAACTAACCCAGGTTGGAAAAGGAGTAGGTCAGAGCATCTTTGCTGATTGGAATGGTGCCCCAGCCATGAGTAGCCCCAGCACTTCTAGCCTAGGTGAGATAAAGAGACCCAGTCTTAATAAAGAAAAAATAAATAAATAAACAGAAAGATAAATGTGTCAGCGGATTATCAAGTCAATGAACTGGAAACATCAGATAAATATTTGCACTGCTCCAAGGGATTGGTTACCTGGAGTGTGGCTGATTGGAAAGAAGGTCCATTTTTGTCCCTAAGCCTTCACATTTGCTCTTCCCCTGTGGGAAAGCCCTCATGCTGGCCATTTTGCTATCACATGCCCTTCATCTTCCTCTTAAAAGCTTCTTCACAAGCTACTTCTTTCGTGGAAGACTTGCTGACCTGTTATTACTCCATTTATCCCAGCAACCCTCAGTGTTCCCCACCTTTTTACCCACATAATATGTAGCTCTACACAGCTGTAAGCCATTATGTACTTGTTTATATGCTTCGTGCGTCTGTATTCTCAAGTCTTTTTTTCAGTCTTTTTTTCTTCTTTTCTAAGGCCTTCCCCCACCCCCACCCCCAAGGGCAGGGCCTCGAACATTTCTTCCTTTCATCTCTCTTCTGAGTTCAGGGCTTGGTCTGCCTTCACACAGCAGATGGTCAACCGGGGCTGTTGACTGACTGACTTAAAAATATAGGTGGAACATCCAGAGGGTTGTATTTGACTGGCTGTCTCTGCTCCCTCTGCTGTGTCTTCCCCCTCCCTCCAAAGACTCTCTGTTTGAGAGAGCACCAGATTGCTGTCAAGGCCAGCCCATAACTTGAGGGGGTGTGGGGGGGGGAGATGGGGGGTTGCTTTTTTCTCCTTTAAAGTCTCTGTAGAAACGGGAAGCAGACCTGTTCTTTGCTTAGTTGTTGGCTAGAGCTCACATTCTGCCCGCTTAGCCTCAGCTTCAGTTTTGGACGAGGTGCTTCCCTCCCTCCCCCTCAAATCCAAACTGGCACGCTGCTCCAGTGAACATATGTATTTTTTAAGCCATGCTGTGCTAAGCATCTCCCTTTACATAATATTTCAGCTCCCAGGGGGAAAGAGGTAGCCAAGTTTCCCTCACCTTAAAAAACAAATAATCTTTGTTGTATGTTCTCATGTCATCTTGAGAACAAACATGTGGCTGAGACGAGAGCTCATTGAGAAAGTGTTAAAATTCACGAAGGACTTTGCTTGCAAATCAGCCCTGAAATTTCCAGGAGGACCGTGGGGGCTTCCCACAGTCACAGCAGAGATGGCATTCAGCATGAGGAACACCAACCAATTGCTACGTTTTCAGGCCCACGTGTGCAACACATGCCTAACATAAAAATCAGATTGTCAGCAAGCCAGTTCTCTGATAACAGCTCACAATCAAAGTAAAGTTTCTGTCTTCCCAATTCAATTTATTTCGTAATTACTGGCTTCTGGGGGTGTGGCCCTGTACTAGGGAACTTTGATTTCAGTTCAAAATGCAGTCAGCTCTTAATTCAGTCCTAGATATTGATTTACAAAGGGATTCAGCCTCTCATTTGATCCTCACAATACCCCTGTGAGAGATAAGTGCCACCATTACCCATAATTTCAGGTGAGTAAACTGAGTCTCAGCAAGGTTAAATGGCTTGCTGCTGTTTACACAGCCAGCAAGTTGGGGATCACAAATATAGAGCTGGAAGGGCGTTTAGAGGTCCTCTGCTCTGTTCTCCTCATTTTGCAGATAAGAAGATGAGCCCTTAGACAGGTTAAATGACCAAAAGTCAGTGGTAGAACCAGGATGCAAACCTAGCTCCCCTGCATTAAACCCAATACTCTTTCTACACTGACATATTTCAGAGGCAAGATTTAAAACCAGATCTTGCCTGATGTCATTTCATAGGTTCATAGATTGAGGACCTTTGAGGTCAAGTCTAGAGTTCTTTCTAGTATACTCTGTTGTCTCTCATGCTAAAGGAGGAAAGCAGTGGTGATGAGCTCATCATGGCAGGGAACAGATAAATCATCATTATTCATTCATTTATTCATCCAATAAGTATTTACTAATCAACTTCTCTGTTCCAGGAATTTGCTATGTGCTAAGGATACAAAAAGGAAAAGCAGAACAGTCTTTGAGGTCAGAGAATTTCCATTCTACTGGGAATGGGAGAGAAACGCCCTTCTACGATGGGGAGTTAATATGAACGTAGATCAGGAAATAGAAAATGTGTATCAAGTAAGTACAGAGCAGTTTTGTGGTGTGGGGGAAGGAAGTAACAGTTCTGGCCTCTTCTAGGAGATAGCATTTGAGTTGATCCTTGAAGGAAATTAAAGGGATTCTAAAAAGGCAGAGATGAGGAGGGAGCATAGTCTTGGCATGGGATACAGGAATGGAGAGAGGAGACAGTGGTGTACTGAGAACAGCCAGTTTGTCTGTAATGTAGGGTGAATTAAAGGGAGTTGTTATGCATTATGCCTGGGAAGGTAGGCTGGAGCCAGGTTGTGAGAGGCTTTAAAATGCCCAACCGGGGAATTTGAATTTTGTTTCGGAGGCTAGAGGGAACTGCAGGAGCTTCTCGAGCAGGGGTCACATGAACAGATCTCTGCTTTAGAAACATCCTGAGGTAGCTGGGGGTGGGATGGGAGATGGACTGGAGAGGGGGAGAGATCTGAGAGAAGGAGAGAGACCACTTAGCAAGATTTTGCAACTGTCATCGTCATTATCATCATCATCACATTTTGGGGGGGATGTTTGTTCATGCAGTTCAGCAGGCAATTTTCCTTCCTACCTATGTTTTGCTTAGGTTAATAATACTGTACAATGAATGTGAATTCTCAGTCCACATCAACTGATGGCAGAGGGGATAGAGTGGTGGTGGAAGTGGCTCAAAAGCATTCTCGGTGAGAGGGAAGGACCATCCTTGAGATTAAAGTTAGATGCATGCATTTTTGTGAAGAAAGCGAAGCTTCAGGTCTCCTCTATCAAAGACATAGTTTCTTTTTTTTTTAAATTTTTTTAAATTTTAATTTTTTTAGTTAATTTATTTATTTTCTAAGGACACAGTTTCCTAACCTGTACAGGCACTCACACCAACTAGAAAACAAAGCAAGACAACTTAGAATTTAGAGAGAGGAGAAAAATCAAAACTTGGAATCAGAGGACCTAGGTGCAAATCCTGCCTCCGATGCTCACTACCTATGTGACTTTAGGCAAATCCCTTAACCTTCTTTCTCAGCCTCAGTTCTATTATCTGTAAAGTAAGGGAGTTGGGTTAGATGATTACTGATGTCCACAATCTGTGATCCTAAAATGTGGATAAAATGTGAGGTCTTCTAAATCCTACTCTCATTCTATTTAAGCTTTCTACTCTAGCTCAACCAACTGAGCTAATACAGTCCCGAATATATTTTGTACTTGAAAAGGGCAGCGTAGTATAGTGGAGTGAACAGGAGACCTTGAAAGGGGAGATTTGGCTTTGAATCCCACCTTGGACATCCAATAGCTGTCATCTATCAGGAAGTCAAACTCTCTCTGCCCTTCAGTTTCCCTCTCTACAGAACTGGTCTAATACCTCAAAGGGCTCTTGTGAGGATGGGCGCTATAGAAATAGCCACTATTATTATTTCTCATTTCTCTTGCTTTCTTCTTGATGTTTTCTCTGTCTTTTCCATCTATTCAAATTTTATCTAACCCTCAAGACTCAGCTGAAATTCTACTCTCCCTGAATTTCTAGCTTAAAGAGATCTTTCCCTCTCCTGGATTTAGGCATTTATCCTAAATTGCCTTGTATTACTAGCTATCTTTTTAGGCTCGTGCATTCTAGCTTAATCATTAAGAAGCTAGATTCTCGATTATACGCACCTTAAGAGCAGAAGGTATGTTTTCTACTTCTTTGTATTACTTATTAAATGTCTCTTCTGAGCTACTCTCCTAACTTGGATTGGGTCTCCATGTAGGTGACTGAGTTCTAGGAGTAACCTTGTAGGTAACTGCTTTGATCACTTCTGAGTCCCTGCCAGCATGCTTTTTGTTAACAATCAGACAATAGATTTGGCTTTTAGCAAAGACATTTATAAACATAACAAGGCCGGTTAGTGCAAAACATTCTTCCCAAAAGTCTGGGGTGTGCTCTCATTCAAATACACGTAGTATCCATGAGAAGAATGGGCTCAGACTTAAGAGTAAAGTGATAGTGAGACAAATGTGTAGTAATACACAACTCTTGGTGCTTCAGGGCCCAGAAGTCCTTTTGCTTTTTGCTTTCACAGCTTCCCTTCAGTGTATCATCCCCACTGCATGGGCTGCTCAGCTGGGCTCCCAGGGTCTCCTTCTGTCTTGAGTCCATAGCTATCATCCTTCTATGGTACAAGTAGTCACAATCCCTGAATCTGCTCTCTTTCTCTTTCTGAACTGTTTGTTTTTAGCAAGTCTCTCTGTTCCTAATGCAAATGCTTCTCCTGCTACTAGCCAGTACAATCCAAGGACATTGCAGGCCTCCCAGGACCTTTGGACCTTTCAGAGCTTTCGATGTTGTTATGTGGATACATCCATCTCTCGAAGTCACTGATCCAGGGAAGGAAATACAAGAGAGGCAGCCCAATCCCAACTCAAACTTGTCTAGGTCTGACAGGGCCCATTGCTGCCATGTACTCCAACATCATGAAAGCTAGGTTGGTGAATGGGTCTGGCAGCTCCACCCACACCCCTAACCAGCTACTAGTTCTCAGAAGTTGTCTGGCTTCTGCATAACCTCTGAGGTATCAGTTCTTCCAGCTCAGCTGCCAGTTAGAAGTCTTTTCTCATCATGCAGGGCAAGGTTCTAGCTGGCTTGCAAAGCTGGAAGTAAACCCTCTCCAAGCTTCCAAGGGTGGACAGGAACCAGGCAGGGAATATCAATACATGCTCTAAGGAATGTTCTCTGTCAGGTGAAACATGCTACATTTGTGTTTTTTAAATACTGATGCAATAAATACTTGTTGATTGGTTAAGTGTTGCATTCAGTTACCACTAATCAATCTTTGTAAGCATGTAGAATGCCATAATCTCAGAACTGGAAGGGATCTCAGTGACCATCTAGCTCAACTTGTACATGAGCCAGATGCTCCTCCACAAACAGGAAGTGAACCAGCCTTTGCCTGGAGTCCTCCACTGAGGAGACATCTACTACTTCCAGAGACAGCTTTTTGACATAGGCATTTGACAGAGACATACTTTTGATTAGTTCTAATTATTACCCCTAAATTTTCCTCTTTGCAATTTTCAACCATCATTCTTCTTCCCCAGGGTCAAGCAGAGAATTTCTAACTCCTCTTTCATGTGGCAGCCTTTTCCATATTTGCAGACATCTCTCATCTTCCCCCTACATAGTCTCTTTTCCAGCCTGAACAACTCTAATTTCTTCAACTAATCCTTATTTGGCATGAATTCAAGGCTCTTCCCCATTCTAGCTGCCTTCCCTGGAAGCTGTCTGGTTTGTTAGCACCTTTCCTAAAATATTTTACTTGGAAATGAATGTCATTTTTGAGGTGCTCAGGACAGACCAGAGTGGAACTTTCACTTCCCTAGTCTTGAACATAGTGCCTCTATTAATGCAGCTTAAATGATATTAACTATCTTGGCTGCCCTGTTACTCTGCTGATTTATGTTTCACTTTTCATTCCTCTGCAGGCTGCACTCCTCACTCTGCAGATTTCCTTTACTGTGCCATAGAAACCTCTTTACCCTGGAATTTCATTCTACCCCCTCTGTTCCTGTAGCTTCTTCTTCTGATTGGTTGGTTCCTTCTAGAACTTTCATTTTGAGGAGGATGCCCAGGTCAGTCATGTCTTCCTTCCTCTCTAGACTATATTCTTGTCTCTCCTGACTTTCTGTGCCATGGCCCTACAAGAAGCCTCCTACTTTTCAGTGTCCTCTTATATGTGGGACATAGTAAGTTCTTAAATGCTTGTTGACTTGTTATTATTGGCTTGTAGTTCATTAAAATCCTGACTTTTTTTTGTGAGTGTGAGGCAGTTGGGGTTAAGTGACTTGCCCACAGTCACACAGCTAGTGTCAAGCGTCTGAGGCCAAATTTGAACTCAGATCCTACTCCTCCAGAGCCAGTGTTCTATACACTGTGCCACATGGCTGCCCCCAGTCATTTTTCAAATGAACATTTTTCAGATGATGGAGCAGAGTTAAAGGAGCTCTAAGACCCCTTCCTACTCGAAATCTATGACCACGCAATTTGTTGTCTAGCCATTTGTGTCCCATCTTTTACTCGAAAAGTTGATTTTTTTGAACCCAAAGTAAGACTCTATTTATCCCCATTAAATTTTATCTCATTCAGCTTGATCCACTGTTCTAGGCTTCCAGGCTCTTTCTGAATCCTGACTTTATCTCTCATTGTGTTTGCTGTCCCTCCCAGCATTGTGCCATTTATAAATGTGTTAAACATGTCCATTATGTCTTTCTCCAATTCATTGATAAAAATGTTAAATAACACAGTGACAAGCGCAAGTCCCTAGAGATACTCTGCTTTCTTTTAGTGACCTTAAATCACTTTTTCACTCTTGCCTTGTTACATGGTCAAAAAGGCGATGAAATGAGATCCCTATAAAACTGCATTGGGATCCATTGTGTCCTTTCCCTGGCTCTCTCACTGCTGAGTTGAGTATATTCTTTTATTCATAAAACTTGGGAAACGGTAATGATCAAACTCAGACAGACTGTATGCAAGTGATTTCTGTGAAAGTTTCATGCCCTTAGTTAGTATGGCCTTTCTTCCTATGTAGGGAATTTTGATAATTTTCTTCACTTGGCTTAATGACTCCCTGAAATCAGGTTATTTTACATAAAGAGTAAATTTCTTCCAAAGCATCTTAGAGACCTATTTACCCTTGGCTTTCATTTTCCAAATATTCTGCTCTATATTTACCTTCTCAAGCTACTCTTATGCTCTCAAGCTCAAAGAGAGAGAGAAAGAGAAAGAAAGACAGATAGACAGACACATATATTCACACAGTGTGTGTGTGTGAGTGAGAGAGACAGAGAGTGCACTTGTCTACATTAGTCTATTTGCTTCTGAAGGTTAAATGTGGGGATATACCGAATCTCTGATGAAAGAAGGAAATGAGACAGGAAGCTTTCATTTTGATGAAGCCTTTGGAATATGGGAAAAGCCTTCAGACCTCCTTTGAAAGCTAATTTCCTCGTAAAGCAGTCTGAAGCTAGAATACTAGGGAAATAGTGTAGATGATGACACTTTTAAACTAGAGGGTATCATAATAATAATATCACTGAGACTGTGCTGCGGCTACCATTTTCTTTATCTTCACTTAACCTCTCTGGGACTCAGTTTCTTCCTCCATAAAATGAAGGGGTTGAATAATAGCACAACAGAACAGAGAATGAAGCATTCCTTCCTTCTCTTGGCACAGAGGTGGGGGACTATCAGGGCAAAATGTTACCATATAGTTAGACACTTGAAAAACAGAAACTCTTGGGGCAGCTAGGTGGTGCAGTGAGTAGAGCACTGGCCCTGGAGTCAAGAGGACCTGAGTTCAAATCCAGCCTAAGACACTTGACACATGTACTACCTGTGTGATGTTGGGCAAATCACTTAACCCCAATTGACCTGCCTGAAAAAAACAAAAACAAACAAACAAAAAAAAAACAGAAACTCTTGTTGCTGCTTAACTATCTTTTTTTTTTTGTTGTTATAAGAGAGAGTTCACTTTGGAGAGCAAGGGAGATGGTAATATCCAGAAACTACTGTGATGTGATCACAAGACATCAATAAAATAAGATAAAATTAGAAGATTAGATAGTCTTAATGGTCAACAAATAGGGTATTGAGGCAGCTAGATGGCATTATGGACAAAGTGCCGAACCTGGAGTCAGGAAGACCTGAGTTCACATTTGAACTCAGATACTCAACTGGTTGTGTGAGCCTGGGCAAGTCACTTCACCTCTGCCTGCCTTAGTTTCCTCATCTGTAAAATGGGGATAATAATAGCACCTACCTCCCAGGATTGTTGTGAGGATCAAATGAGATGTTTTCTAGTGCTCGGCAAACCTTAAAGTGCTATACAAGTGATATCTGTTATTATTGTTGTTGTTATTAATAATAATCAGATGTTCTGGTTAACTGAATTTCCATGTCTGCCATGCCTGATTTTTACTTTTTTTTTTGAGAGTCCAAAAAATTTAAATACAATAGAGTGTACTGTAATGGCAAGCAAAGTGGGACTTTTCTGTTGTCTTTTGTTTTGGAGTGCTTCTTGGCACTAAGGCAATCATGAGCCTTTGAGTCTTGCCTTTGTTTCAATCAAGAGTCTTTGATTGAACTGGGAGTCTCTGATGACCTGCTTAAGTCATGGGAAGGCCTAGGTCACATGGGTTTGAGTCTCATGGTTGTGACACCCTCTGACCCTGAAGAAGTGTATATATGCTCTGAGGTTAGCATTTTGCTTGGGGCTCATGCTCTAGATGAGTGTCGTATGATTTGACCAGACAAGACTCTGGGTAGCCATTAGGCTTTGAAAACCCAGATGTTGGTGCTTCTTTTTCTGGTAACTATGTACGTATTGCTATGGTCAGACAGAAGCCTGAACTGCTTGCATTTTCTCTGAAGTCCCAGGTGCTAACTTTTCCCCTGAACTAAGTGAATGATATACGTATGTTTAATTAAAATCAGATTGTAAACCCCTTAAAGTTGCTTTCCTTATAAAAGCTGATCAAAGAGCCTGTGCTAGCAGCCCTCCTATGTGCTGGTGTTATTGGCCTTGCACAGCCACAGTAGCGGCAAGTAGTGTTTTTGGTACATGTACTTAAAATGCATATGAATCACAGTGTACAAATAGACAATAAATTGGGACCTGAATTGGGAAGAAGAGAGAGATTGGATTGCCTTTGGGGAATTGCAAATCTCCTTTAATGGCTCTAAAATTTTCCCCAGACACAAAGGTCCATCCTTAATATTCTACCTGTTGTATGTTGTATGACTGCAAGACATGGAACACACCTGTTTCTAGAGAACTGAACATGAGTATCATACAGAAGTAATGGAGCAGCATATGGTAGGTGTGAGTTGGCTGCAACATGTAGGGAAGGAGGAACTTCAGTGAAGAATCAGAGTAAAAGATATCGAGAAGATGGCTGGTCATGTGATAAGGTAGAGGGAGGACTAGTGGGTAGCTTGAATGCCGCCCTGGTTCTGATGGCCACTCCAGTCTGTTGCGTGGACCTTCTCTGGCAGATTTGTGGGAGGACAGGAGAGTCATCCAGGCTAGGTGGATAGATTGGATGGATTTTGATCTGCATCATTGGAGGGCTCATCCAAATGAATGAGATTACAGATCCATTTAAGAGGAGTTGAGTAAAATACCCTGAACTTGTGTGGACCCGGCCAAGGGATTTATGCAGAGGCTTCTGTCCCAGCACTGGTGGGGTTGAATGTGGCTAATAAAAGCATTGTTGTTGTTCAGTTGTGTCTGACTCTTGGTGACCCCATTTGGGGTTTTCTTGGCAAAGATATGGGAGTGTTTTGCCATTTCCTTCTCCAGCTCATTTTACAGATGAGGAAACTGAGGCCAACAGGGTTAAATGATTCACCTATGGTCACACAGTTAATAGGTGTCTGAGGCTTCATTTGAACTCAGGTGTACCTGACTCCTAGGCCGGGTGCTCCATCCACTACACCCCCAGCTGCCCCTCTAGCAGCTGCAAACAAAGCTTGTCTTGCTTCATAATCCTGGCCTGGTTCCTTAGCTTTCAATATGTACTCTCCTAACTCCCTTCAAAGCACAGCTTAGTTGAAGCCTCCTCCATGAGGTCTTTCCCTATTCCCCCAGGGTTTAGGACTCTCTCCCTCAGAATTACTGGATACTCTTTTGTATTTAGTTACTTGTGTACATTTTGTATCTTCTACCTCCACCCCCCAGACCAGAAGAATGTAAACTCACTGAGGGCAGGGACTCAATCATTCTTTGTCTTTGTGTCCTGGGAGCCTAGAGTTCCTTTGCACATAGTAGGTGCTTAATAAATGTTCACTTGAATTTTTTTCCCTGGAACTAGGTTTAGTCTTTCAGCCTTTTGGACTGCCCTTATAACCTTCCCAAGAATGTACTTCAGCCCTTTCTGTTATTTGGTTTTCACCTTGGCCTTAATGGCTAGACCTTGGCTGATTACCTCCTAATTATACTGAGACTGGACAGTAATGCTGAAACTGTTCTGAACATAATTTAATCTTTCTTGGATGACTCAGAAGGCACTTCAAGGACTTTGAAGAAACTTCAAGGGTGATTATTACCATCGTCAATGATCACTGCACTGTAGTCGAGTGGACAAACTGGCTAACAGAATTCTTTTGGCTGGAGTGCTGAATCAGTCAGCTTTTATTTACTGGGTGAATAGCCATGTTTTATTTATGCTCAGAATTCATAAAACATGGGGCTACTTAGGCTAGTTAAATTGGGCTCCTTGGGGGAGTTGTTGGGGAAGAGAAAAGACAACTCTTGTAAAAACAACACTATCTTGTAACCACAGAATTATCATGTACTGATTGTCAAAAGTTATCACATACAATCCAGAGGTCAAGCTATAAGACATCAACTCTCAGAGCTATCTTGCTTTGAGCTAATAAGTCCATAAAAATAATCCCTTGGACCAAAGGGATTCCACCAACTCCAGTCCTGCTATAAGGATGAGACTCAATTTAATCAGTCATTAGCACACCTCACTTAAAGTAACTACCAAGACGTGGATACCTTTAGCAGGTGAGAACACCTCAGTCAATCAATCAGAGGTATGAGCTAGGTGTGCACAAAGCCTATATATCTCTTTTGAATCAATCAAGACATTGAACCAGTGCACATCCAGTCATGTCCTGTAGGTTTTGTATAAAAAACCAAGTCAATTCTGAAGCCAGCTGGGAATCTGAGTATTTCAGTTTGTGGAATCAGTTCTAGCCAAGCCCTGCAGGGGTGAGGTGGGAAAGGAGAAGCCTCATGTGTCTTCCCCTCTTCCATCTTGACCACAGATTGAGCTTGTGAACCTCAGAGTGTCGGAAGATTTCTATTTCTTCTTGGAATCCTAGCTCAGTTACACAGAGCAGCAGTGGTTGGTGTCTGTCTGCCCTGGGAGCTGAAGACAAATTAAACCTAAGGAGGAAAGTGAAGTCAAAATCCTACAAAAAGTCCAGGAGAAAGCTACCCCATGCCTAAGGAGAATTTCATAAGGGCTCTCCAGAGGGGAGAAAAGAACTGCCAGGAGCCGTTACTGGAGAGCGGGGATTGAGTTGGCTTCAGGTGTGGCAGTACCAATGGTGTTCCTGCCCCAGCACAGGGTGGGGGCTGGGGGAGAGCAGTGGCAGTGATGGGGTGCTTATGTGCTTGTGCTTGGACCTCAATTACAAAAGCATATTTCTCTCTAGCCTCAAAACACTACCCCTGAGAGTTTTCTCCCCAGCCCAAGGACACTATGTCTAGCAATAACTCATGAGTGGGCTCCAGTAAAACAAACTATCTTTCCTCATCACAAGAACAAGCTGACCTCTGAAGAAATTCTCTTGTAAAAACAGGACTATCTTATAACCACAGAATTATCATGTATTGATTTTCAAAGTTATCGTATACAATCCAGAGGTCAAGCTACAAGATATCAACTCTCAAAGTTATCTTGCCACAGACATAACAGACCAAAAATACACCCCCCTTCCCCTGGTCTCCAATAGTGAATGATGCTTGCGACCAAGGTGGTAAGTTATCATCTAATTAGCATATCTGCCAAATAATCCACTACTTTTCCTACATAAGCTTTAGCATAATTCTTGTTAGGTGGCAAGCTCCTTAGGGAGCTCTGCTCATCATATTGTTGTTATAATAACTTTTGCCACCTTGACTTAAAAAATTCTTGAGTCTATGAATTCATTTCAGATGACCCTGTCCAGTACTCTGATCTTTGGGGATTCTCTGAACCCGTTAAACCGCAACAGCAGCACCAGACTGTGATGAAACTCTGCCCTAGCATTGGGGGTTGGGGTAGGGAGAAGAGCCAGGCCTGGGCGTAGGAGAGGAATGCTTGGCCAGACATAGGGGGTCAGAGTAAGTCCTAGGATAGGGGTAAACATTCATTCCTGGCATAGGAGTGTAATGCTTAGCGAGGCATAGGGCAGCAAAAACTCAGATCCCAGTAGTGTCGATTATCTTATCCTGGCACAGAGTGGAGTGGCAGAACACTTAACTACACTCAGGCCATAGCACCAGCGACTAATGGGGAAATAGCTGACTCTGCAGCTATTTCAGACAGCTGCAACAGTCCCAGTGGCAGCTAGTGGTGGTGGCCGCCCAGAGGCAGCCAAGTGAGCAGAGAGATGGTCCCCAGCAGAGTGGGCACCTGTGTGGCTGGTCAGTGGCAAAGGGAAGTCAAGTTTATTTTAAAAAATACACACACACACATATATAAATAAAATTTTCCCCAATCACATGTTAAAATAATTTTTTGGTTTTTTTTTCTAAAGTTTTGAGTTCCAAATTCTACCCCTTACCTTCCTCCCCCTGCTTTTGCCCCTTCCCTGAGAAGGTAAGCAATCAGATATAGGTTATACATGTATAATCATGTAAAACATTTCCATATTAGTCATTTTGTGCAAGAAGACTCAAAAGAAAAAGAAAGTGCAAAATAGCATGCTTCGGTCTGTATTCAAACAAAATCAGATCTTTCTCTGGAGGCAGATAGTGTTTTTCATCAAAAGTCCTTTGGGATTGTCTTGGATCATTGTATTGCTGAGAATAGCTAAGTCATTCACGGTTCTTCATTGTATGATATTGCTGTTACTGTGTACAACATGCTCCTGCTTCTGCTCGTTTCACTCTGCATCAGTTGATGTAAGTCTTTGTAGGTTTTTCTGAAATCATCCTGCTTATTATTTCTTATAGCACAATGGTATTCCATTAGAATCATGTACTTCATCTTGTTTAGCCATTCCTCAACTGGGAAGTCGACTTTAGATATGATCTAGAACTGATTGGCCCTTCCATATTGCAACCAGTACAGTACTCAATGGTTGGACAACTCCTCCCCAGGGAGGGTTTAGATGGCAAACAGTGGAATTGTTTGAATGGAGGGGAAGGTGAAACTATCTACCTACCCACCCACCCCCATAGAAATGGGGCAGTTTGTCAGAGGCCTTTAATTAGGCAAAGGTTTGATACTCTCAAATCCTCCATGGAGTTTTCAGGTAAGGGTTAGTCTTGACCAGAGGGCTAGAGGAACATAACTGGGTGGTGGCACAGGGCAATCCTTTCTGACCTGTTATGAGGAATGTGCTGGGAATGTCATCAGTTTCCCCGTAGCCCTGAATTTCCTGGTTCTGTTCTTGTTTATGTTCACCTGAAAACCACAAGGATTTGGTATCACCCACCGCATGGACCAGATCATTTAGCTCTGAGACTCGATCCTTCAAAAACAATGGGGTAGGACGGGCTCTGAGCCTTGGATTTCCAAGGTTTGTTCTCTCATATCAGGCCCTCTTCCAGGGAGCTGTTATGTGGGTTACTTTGGTTTTTTTTTACCATCTCTTGGTCTGTTTTTCTTTTCTTCCTTCAGTGTTGCTCATGTCAAGCTTTTGCATCCCTGATATCATTGTTGACCAGTAACAGACCTTAAGAGCCCCCACCCACTAAGGGGTGTGGTGTGGTGGGACCAATACCTAACTGCCCTCCCTCCAAATCCATTCAAATTAGGCTACTTTTTCCTTAAAAGGTGTCCTCAAGACTTAATTGGTTCAGAGGACTGAAGGCTATAGCTGTTGACCTTGGTTCCTGGTCACCTAAGTACAAACAGACTTGAACTTCAGGTGTTCATCAATGCTTGGCTGGCAAAGCACCATGGGAAACCCAGAAGTGGAAGAGTTTTGTTTTTTTTAACTGAATTGACTCATGACGTCTTTAATATACATTCTGGTTAAATATCCTTCCTTCCCTTATATAACTAAGTAAATTTCCTTTTGTAAACTGTTGAATGTGGATGGTTTCACTTCATTATCAGTCGTTAGCTACTGCTGGGACACTGGCCTGAGTCAGGCCCAGTCCAGAACATTACTTTAGTAAATACCCTAAGCTAATTAACTCTGACTGACTCATTGACATTAGTTAATAATTAATGAAGGAAGCACATCACTGGGGTCCTGTGAGCTACAGTATTAACAAGCCTCCTCCTACCAGGGGTGGGGAACTTTTGGCCTCAAGGCCCCATGTGGCCTTCTAGGTCCTTTGAATCCAAACTTCACAGAACAAATCCCCTTAATAAAAGACCTTGTTCTGTAAAACTTGGACTCAGTCAAAAGGCCACACCCAAGGACCTAGAAGGCCACAGGTTCACCCACCCCTGCACCCATTAGGGTCCCCTAGAATCCTAAGGGGAGCAGTAGCAAGTGGCTCTCCAGGGACTCAACCTGCTTGTCTGCATGTGGGTTGGGAAGACACCTCAGTTTATGCTCATGAGTGGTGTTAAAAGTGGTTGGGGTCTGCTCATGTAGAGGGGTACATTTATTAAAGGCTTCCATTTCCCTTCTGGTCTTACACCCCAAAGCCTGCCCACCTAATTGATCTATAGTTCTGGATAGAACACAATGCTGTTGTGTGGTTTTGTGGGCAGTTTTATCTCTCACAGCCTGAGCTAGAGCCAGACTAGAATCCAAGAGAGTGGTGGGGAAGCAAAATCGGTGTGTCTCCTCTGAGACTCTCTTGTTTCTATGGGTGGTTTGTCTACTAGTACTAATGCTAGTTAATGTAGCATAGAGTTTGTTGTTCACTTATTTCAGTCATGCTAGTGCCCTTTCCATAAGGTTCCCTACAACACATATACCCTGTCACAGAAGGGGCATTAGTGGTATCATTACCTATATACCTGCAGGCACAGCACTAGTGAGCAATGGTTAAGCTGACCTTGTTTCACTCCTCCTTCCACTTTCCTTGTCCCAGGCTACGAGAGCCCAGCCCTTTTGCCTTCCTTTCCAAATACAGCCCTATGAGCAGTAATGTGCCACTTTTCCACAATGCCCAGGGCAGACATAGCTCTAGGCTTTAAGAAGCAGATGACTTGAAACAAGAGTGCTTGGTAGAATTTTGATAGGGAGGTAGCCAGGAGTAATTTATGGAATGCTGGACCTGAATTCAAATCCTGCTTCAGAAACCTCCTAGCTATGTGACTCTGAGCAAGTCACTTAACCTTTGCCTGACTGTTTCCTCATCTGTAAAACTGAGGTAATAACAACCCCTACCTCCCAGGGCTTGTTGTAAGGAGAAAAGTGAGATATTTGTAAAAGCACTTAGCAAACCTTAAAGCATTATATAAATGCTAGCTATGATTAGAAATGCTAGCTTTTATTCAGTTCTTCCATTCTCTGCCCAGAGAATCTCTTTTCTACCCTCATCCACAGGCTTAGGATCATGGAGTTTTAGACTCAGATAGGACCGAAGAAATCACTTGCCAAATTAGTAGGATAAGTTTCTTTTCAAAAAGGACACTAGTTTTTCTGAAATTTGGTTTCTCTTCTGACAACTTTCTTTCTTCCCCCTCCTTGTGAGTTCCTTTCTAACCCAAAACGATATAGAAAATGAAGGCAGCCTGAGGTCAAATGACTGTTGGTCCTGCATCGTTACTCAAAATTTGCCTCTCCCCTCCATGGGTTTCAGGGGCTTCAGGGACCATCTTGTTCGGACAGTCCATCCATTACAAGCCATCTCATTCAGAGCCCCGAAGTTCAGTACTGGTCTCAGACAGGCACAGCCTCCCACCCATCCCTAAAAGCCTGGAGCAGAGACACCATTCCATGTGGCTAGGCCACCGCCTCCCCACCCCCTGACTTTGCTGCCAGGCTGTGCTCTGCCTTGACAAAGAACTCCTTTCAGAGCTCTGAGTCCAGCTGTGTGAATGATCTCGATTTTGGCCTATTATTGTCTGAGATGCTTAACTTATATCAGAAAACAGAATCAAGCTCCCAGCAATCTGGTCTGACTAACATTGACTTTATTGACCATTATGCCCTGGGGACTCGACACACAGAAACTATTGTCTGTGGCCCAAAATGAGGACGCAGAGATCCTGGCAACGTGAATAGAACACTCATCTTTACCTAGCTGTGCTGACGACAAAGAATTCAGTAAAGCAACAAACGTTTACTAACAACCTGCTCTATACTGGGCACTGTGCTAAACCCTGGGGGTAAAAAGTTTAACAAAAAAGGTAGCTCCTGCCCACAAGGAGCTTACATTCTACTGGGAACAAGTTGGAGCTACAAAAGGTACAGCTAGGTGGCAAAATGAATAGAACACTGGCCTTGGAATTGGGAAGACATCTTCCTGAGTTCAAATCTGGCCTCAAACACGAGCTGTGTGACCCTGGACAGGTCACTTAATAACCTTGTTTGCCTCAGTTTTCTCAACTGTAAAATGAGCTGGAGAAAGAGGTGGCAAACTGCTCCAGATAGAGTTACACACAACTGAAAATGACTGAACAACAGGTATACAAACAAGGTAATTGGAAGATGAGACAATTAGGACCTACCGAGACGAAGGAAGACTTCATGGAAGAGGTGGCGCCTAACCTGAGTTTTGAAGATAGACGAATTTTCTGAGAGGCAGAAAGAAAGAAGGGAGTGTTTCTAGACGTGGCAGGTAGCCTATAACAATACATAGAGGTGGGAAATGGGATATCGTGTTTGGGGAACAGCAAATAGGCCTCTCTAGTTGGAACACAAGAGTATGCAAAGGTAAAGTGGTATGAATTAAGGTCGGAAAGGTAGGTTGGAGGCAGATTGTGGTTGGGCTTTAAATGCCAGGCCAAGAAACTTTTATGTTAGACACCTACGGTTTTAGAATACAGGAGAAGCACAGTCCGACTTTAGGGAGGTTATTTTGACAGCTGTGTAGGATAGATTGAAGAGGGGAGAAACTAGAAGCAATTAGCTGGTTGTTACAGTAAGCTAAGAGAGCGGTGATGGAGGCCTGAACCAGAGCCTGCCTATGTGACTGGAAGGGAACAGATGCCTGAGATGTCATGGAGATGAATGGACAAGACTTGGCAAGCCATTCCTTTAATGGGTTCTGACTGATGCTGACTCGAAGAGAGAGAGGTGGGTTGTCTAATTAACTTGTAGCATCCACTTTGGGGTTATCCCCTTAACCAGGTTAGGTTGCAGGTTGCGTCCACAGACTACTGCCAGAGGTTTATGGTCCTCTGTGAGTCTGCACAGGCTTCTCCTGGTAAACTTCCTTTTAATAATCAGCCAATTATTATTTCAGAGCCAATTACCTCAAAGCAAAAGTATTTACAGATGTGACCTGGGGAGAATAGTAACTACAAAACATTCCTTACGTAACCTGGGTCATACTCTCCCACAATACAGTGTCAATGGGAAGAGTGGATACATACGTAGAGAACACTGGGAGTCATATATCAGGGAACCTTTATGGTCAACTCAGCCAACACTTGTGGCCCTGTGGGGCCCAATGACCCTTCTGCTTTCACTAATTCTCATACCGCTCCCCTCCCCCATCCCAAGCTGGGCTAGTCACTCAGCTGGCCTCTCAGCTGGCCTCCAGGGGCATCTCTCCAGAGCTCCATTCTGACTGCCGGGTCTAATTCTCTTTCTAATCCAAAGCTGCTTTTTTCTTTCCCCTTATGCCGCCAGAGGTCACATGCTCCTCAGAACTGCTTCCTGTCTCCAAAGACCATTTCTGCTCCCTGTGGGAAGACATGTTGTTCACTGTGAGCAATAGTTCTGCTGATTGCCCAACACCACTGCCTTCTGGTACAGATGCACAGAGGAAAGGCAAAGCTGCATCACAGCCAGTCCCTCCTAGCTCCCCAAAGCTAGAGTTTTCCTCT
>JAQQSZ010000319.1:0-21190 GCA_028646595.1 Phalanger gymnotis | reverse complement strand
TGGATCTGCTGCTGTGGGGCCTAAATAAATGTTTTGTTGCTTTCTACTTAGAGAATCCCTCATACCTTGCGATTTTGAACCATTCAAACATATACATGATTATATTTGAGATTATAAATTCGGCCTTCCTACTACAGGAGACTGAAGGAGGAATCAGGCAGGAAGAGAACCAGGGGAGAATGGTGTCTTTGAAATCTAGAGAAGACAGTACCAGGGAGGTGGGGGCGAGAAGCGGCCATTCAACTTGGAGATAACTGTTAATTTGGGAAAGAGCAGTTTTGCCTGGGAAGATTTAATATGAACTGATACAAAGTGAGTAAGCAGAACCAGGAGAACAGTGTACACAGTAATAGCAACATTGTACCATGATTGTCTGTGAATGACTTCACTATTCTAAGCAATACAGTGATCTGAGAAAAGGCCAAAGGACTCCTGATGAAAAATGCTGTCTGCCTCCACAGAGAGAGCTGATGGACCTTGAGTGCAGATTGAAGCAGGTTTTTGGCCTCCCCCTCCCCATTACAGACCCCACTCCTCTGCTGCTCTGCTGGAAGAATGGGCAGGAACTAGGGGAAAACAAATGCAAACTCAAACACTGAAAACTTAAATTAATCCACATTGATTCTCCATCACTAAATAGCAGGCAAGTGGTTTAAGGCTTGGGTACAACTTTGAGAGGAACAGATGAGTGGAGAGGGAAAATAGAGCCTTTGGCTCAAGAGTCCTTCTCCATGTGCCTGTCACATGCCACCATTGCCAGTTCATTCCTTTGGATCTGAAAGGCGTTTGCTTTTTAGAGTCCTTAATGAAAATGCAAATACCCTGTTCTCCTTCTTGTGTGTGTGTGTGTGTAATTTAACTTCCCTCAAGCTCCCTGGGTAGACATTGTTCTCAAAAGGTTTAAACGAGGGCAATGTTACAAACCAGAAGAACCCGCAAGGGTCATGACTGCATGTTTCCCACCAGGCTTCAAGGCATGTCTTGGTGGAAAGTCTTCAGGACATCAGGAGCTTAACAATGGAGGTGAGCTGCTTGTACAAAGTAACACTTCAGGAGGGTGAGGGAATCTTTGCCTTTTTCCTATTCCATCACCAATTATGGGCTGTGACCTCTAGCATTATTTTGTCAGGTATGAAAATACCCACACATAGGTGCCCAAAGGGTAGAGTAAATATTTAGATGAATACACATCAAACCTGAGGATTTCGTTAGAGAAGACTAAGAACTGGCAGAAAGTATCTCTTTCTGCATACAAGGAAATGCGGCCCAAAGAGGTTGCCAGTGATTAGTTCAAGGTAACAGCCAAGGTAATGGCCTGGTCTCCAGCCTCAGGGGAGAAAAGGAGTGACTTTCGATTCTGGCCACATTCTACCTCCTGCTTCAAGTGTCCTCTGAGGGAAGGCAGCAAGGGTCCAGGCTTGACTGCCATCCCCCGGCACCTCCTACTGTACCAGGCCTGGTCTTTACCCTTCTTTTGTCCTCCCTCAGCAGGTGATCTCATCAGCTCTCAGGGATTCAGTTATCACCTCTATGTTAATGACTCTCCAATCTGCTGCCCTAACCTCTCTGCTGCCCATTAGTCCTATGCCCTTTGGACATATTAAACTGTGTGTTTGGTAGACATCTTCAATTGAATATGCTCAGTCATTTTTCAATTGTGTCCCCACTTGGGGTTTTCTTGGCAAAGATAATGGAGTGGTTTGCCATGGAATTCATTATCTTCCCCCACCACAAACTTCCCAACTTCCCTATTGGTTGTTGTCCTTTGTGCTCAAAGTGGACCAAAATGACATCATGATGTTTGGGTCAGGGTACAGTGTGTCTGACTGGGCTGATCAGACCAATGTGAGCTCAGAAGGCTCTACCACAGGTTGGGCACAAACAGTCAATTAGGACATTTGGAGTGGAGGTTGCTCTAAATATGCACAGTTCACATTTGTTTTGAGCTTCTGTAATTCTGTTTTCCTTATAGAGCACAGTGCCTTTCATTCTGGCACACCATGCTAGTGGTCCTGTGCCAATGTTTCCCATATCATACAATCAATTCCAAAGTTCTACAGAGAGACCATGAGAGTTTCCTTACATGGCTTCTTCGGACCCCCTGGTGAGTGCCTGTCTTGTGTGAGTTTTCTGTAAAATAGTCTTTTAGGCTTATGTACACTTGGCCTTTGAACAAGGTGGCTAGCCCATCGAAGTTGTGCTTTCTGCAGTAGGGTTTGAATGCCGTCTCACTCCAGGCCAGACTCTAACCCTAAACTTTTTATTACTGTGGAGGGCAACACAATCCTTTCAGTCACACAGGCTTCCATCTCATGTGTCATCTTCAACTTCTCACTGTATCTCACTCCTTATATCCAATATGGCACCAAGGTTTGTTGATTTCCCCCTTACAACATTTCTCAAATATGTCTCCCCTCCTCTGTTACTGCCGCACCCTGGTGTAAGCCCTCATCACCTCACGCCTACACCAAGGCAATAGCTGTTGGACAGTGGGCCAAGTTCCTCCCCACTCCAATCTATCCTCCATTCAGCTACTAAAGTGATTTTCTCAAAATACAAGTCCATCCATGTCATCTCCTGGTTCAATAAGCTTCAGTGGCTCCCTGTCATCTCCAGGACCAAATACAAAATCCACTGATTGGCATGCAAGACCTTTTATAATTATCACCTCTTCCCCTGCCTTTCCTGTCTTCTTCTCTCTTAGTCTCTGACTATGTATTCTTTGATCCAGGGGCTTTCTGGCTGTTTCACAAACAAGACTGTCTCAGTTCCTGGCATTTTCTCTGACTGCCTTGCCTGGAATGCTCTCCTCATCTCCATCTCTGGCTTCACCAGCTCCTTTCAAGTCAACTAAAATCCCATCTCCTACAGGAAGCCTTTCCCAATCCCTCTTAATTCCAGTGTCTTCTCTCTGTTAATTATTTCCTGGGTATAGTGTGTTTGTATCTATCTTTTTCCTCGTTTTCCCCATTAGATTAGGATCTCCCTGAGGACAGGGACTATCTTTTGCCTCTTCTGCATCCCCAGAACTTAGCACAGCGCCTGGCATGTAGTAAGGGCTTAAAAATACTTATTGACTGACTTCTAGGTAGTAAGTAGCAGAGCTGCCCATCCACCACAGAGCCTCCTGCTCCAACCCAGAACTCTCTCCATTGTTTGCCGCTGCTCTAATTGCGAAGCCCATATGGGGATCTCAGCTTTTGGGGTGGTCTGGTGATGGTGCTCATCCTACCCTGAAAGTCCACTTTGAGCTCCCAGATGCCACAGTAGCCTAGACATTGATCACCAAGTCACCAGAAGGTTTTGGTGGGAGTAGAAAACCCTCAGGATGGATGCCTTTCTACCTTTCCATGGAATCAAATGGGACCAGAAAGAATATCCCTAGAATCTGAGCCTACTCTATTCAGACCAAATCTATCTATGTATCTATCTACCTATTTTTAATTTATTTACTGCTGCTTAGTCTGGGAAAGATCATATGGACTGAGGAAAAGTTTCATGCTGGATATATTGGTGTTTTTTATTTAGTTGTACTTTGCTTACATTTATTATGTTCATTAAAGCATTACAAAATGTCTGAGATAAAAATCATTGATGTATACATTCCTAGCAGTGTGGCATCTGCACCCAGATTTTACGGGATAATCCACACATATAAACCCTAGATCCAAGACATTGATGATGGACATCTCAAACAGACTGAGGAGGCTGAGAAGAGAGAAATCATCCCTCTGATTGCAAAAAAGCCCTTTGGTCTTGAGCACTGGGGTCCTGACAAATGTTTGATTGACAGCACCTGGTCCTTACTACAGGCTAGCATCAGGCCAAGACTGCCAGTATCCCTTGGCTGTCACAGAAAGAAAACAGAAGGGCTATTCAGAACTGTAATGGGCTGTGTTGAGAGGTAGTATATTTTCCTCCACTGAGATCTGACAGTGAAGACTCAATGGTGTCTTGTCAAAACATTCGGGAGAGTGAGCAGTGGCCTTGAAGCCCTCTTCCATCTTGGCGATGCTGTGATTTTGAGGGTTTTTTGGGGGAGAGCAGTCACAGTCTAAACTTTATTTCCCTCTCAGGAAGCTCTCCACACAGAAGGCACTTGACAATCTTAGGGGCTCTTTCCAGTGAATCTTGGACCCCATAGTAAGCAATTGAGGGAAAGCCATGGAAGGTAGGGCTGGCTTCTTTAGTTCTGGTTGGTTTGCTCCTGCCCTCTCTCATCCGACACCTCCAAAGGCATTAGCATTTCCTTTAATGCTATGCCTCCTATTGGCACACTGTACATACTTTTTATTGAACAAAGTTTGAAGTACAATTTAGTAGGAACTCTGCTGCTTAGAAAAATCAAATACCTGGCTGTACCTAACTGGATTTTAATATTTTTATGTCTCTTGAATATTTCATTTCACTGTGACAACATCTAGTTGCTTTGGGCCTATAGAGGCGTGCAAAGGCATTAAAAGTACAGGGAAATGGAATATTCGAGTCCTCGACTTAGATTCAGATAGTTATTGATGTGCTAAAGGAGAAGAGAAAGTCAGGAAATTTCTCTTGGCTAAATGCTACCCAGGGTTCACTGTTCACCCACATGTTACAGTCACCTACTTCCAAAGACCATTTCCAAGGTCACCAGATTTACTCCTTCATCACTAATTTTGTTAAATGAACTAATGGAAATCTATTTTAACTGATCAGGTATTCTTCAAAAACCTAAGGCTTCTTTACCTTATCAAGTGTTTGTCTCTAAAAGCTGAAGGACAATGAGAATTCTAAAAGCAGAAGGACCGGTATCCTTGCTGTGGGTGGGGCTAGCCAGAGCCTCCTTCCAAGACTGCACAGTTTTGGAAAGTCAAGTCTACATGAAAAACAAACAAAAAACAAGCGCAACATGAATTTCTCCAGAGTCCATCCCATGAGTAGGTTCTAGAGTGGATTCCAAGGAGGATATTGGTCTATATACACTCTGGTTAAATCCCCCTTTTCTCACTGGAGGTAGGCAGATGGCTAGATCTGTAATTAGATAGAGGATCCAGCTCCAAATTCCAGCTCTGCCACTTGCTTCCTGGGCACCGTAGGCAAGTCACTAGCTACCTGGGCCTCACTTCTTCACTTACAAACTGAGGGGTTTACCTGTGATTGCCTCTGAGGCCCCTTTTGGCTCTTAGCTCTAGTCCTATGAGATTTCCCTTTCACCGTTCTTTGGCTAACAAGGGCTTAGTTCTTCTGGACGTTAGGCATGCATGCTATCCCTTGAACTTTGCACTCTGTCTGCCTCATTCTACTGGGACTCCAAGGATTAAGCTGCCTCATTCTCATTCCCATTGACAGTTTTGGATGCCCCCATCGCCCGACTAAGCTGCCCACCATTTATCCGCCCATTAACTGCTAGGTTGTCTGGGCCCATTTTAAGGGTCATTCTGCGACATGATCCATCCTTCTGGTCCAGCCGCGGCACCCCGTCCCTCCTGCCACTGAAAACACTAATCAAACACAAAGTTCTGAACTAGGCACTGAGCAGATTGAGCCTCTCTGGCCCCAGCCCCAAATGGACTCTTCGGCTTTTCCCAGCACCTTGCAGCAGGTAGGGCTGCTCACGGGGGCCAGGCAGAAGGTGGCGCTCAGTTGGGCTCCTCGTACACGACCCTAACACCTCGGGGGGCTTTCAGGGCTTAGGCTGTGCCCACTGCGGGGCCAAGTCATTGCCAAGAAAGACTTGTTTTTCTTATACTGTTCATATGATGCCCTCTGTGTGTCATGAATCAGCCATGCTCTGCTTACGGCCCAATCACGGCAAACATAGCCACGTGACATTACATCAGGGAAGGGACCTTCCTGGGCATTCACTTCATTCTTTGGGATATACGAGATATTAAAAGACCCTGGCTGTGGAGGGGAGTGGCTTTCCAGAAATACTTTTGTTGATGGGTGGTATTAGTATTAAATGAGAGAATTGCAGACTTTCATAGCTGGAAAGGGCCTTGAAGGGTGTCTTGATAGCAGCTGTCTGAAGCATGAATCCCTTCATCCTTTGGTGGGACAGATGTACACACACACACAAGCGCACAGACACACAAACATGTACACATGAACGTGCACATGCACACACAGACACATACACACAAGCACACGCATGTGCACACACATGCACACAGGCGTACAAACACACACAAGCATGCACATACACCACATGCTGAGCACTCTTCCAGCCTACAGATCTGTCCCATTGACTTTTAGGACTCTCCTGGCTTGGAACTTTGCTCTGCTCAGGCTGCTAGCAGTTTCTAACTCCGCCTCTTTCAGTCTTGCTGCCTTGGTAGCTTGTGTGTCACAGGACCAACATTTTGCCAACTGTCCTGGTTCCAGTCTTCCCTGCTCCTTTCTCAATACAGAGAAAAGGGAACCCTACTTTGTCTTCTTCAGGAAACTGGGAGCAGCCCTCTTCTCTCCCTTCACTAAGGCTGTTCCTGCCCCTTTCTGCAGCTCTTTCAAGCCAAGAAAAACTTTGCTCGGGATGCAAACAATTCCAACAACGTTTGGCCATTGCCTTCCACTCCTAAGAAATCAAAATGTGTAAAATAAGAAGATCAAGCATCTGGACTTGTTCCCGAGGCACCATAAACAATGAAGCAATATCATTGCTTAACATACATGCAAGTGGTATGGCATGCAAATTCTTAGAAGGGAGGTTAAGGGAGTTACAGGAAGAAATAGATAGCAAAACTATAATATTGGGAGACCTGAACCTCTCCCCTCTCTGAAACTGATAAATCTAACCCTCAAAATAAATAAGAAAGAAGTTAATGAGGTGAACAGAATTTTAGAAAAGGCAGATATGATAGACCTCTGGAGAAAACTAAATGGGGATAAAAAGGAATATACTTTCTTTTCAGTGGTATACGGCACACATTCAAAAGCTGACCATGTACTAGGGCATAAAAACCTCACAATCCGGTGCAGAAAGTCAGAAGTACTCAAAGCATACTTTTCAGATCATGATGCAATAAAAATTATTTGTAATAAAGAACCATGGAAAAATAAGCTAAAAATTAATTAGAAACTAAATAATCTAATTCTTAAGAATGAGTGGGCCAAAGAACAAATCGGAGAAACAATTAATAACTTCATTCGAGAGAATGACAATAATGAGACAACATACCGAAACTTATGGGATGCAGCAAAAACAGTTCTTAGGGGAAGTTTTATATCTCTAAATGCTTACATGAATAAAATAGAGAAAAAGGAGATCAATGAATTGGGAATGCAACTGAAAGAGGAAACAAAAGAACAAATTGAAAATCTCCAATTAAATACCAAACTTAGAAATACTGAAAATCAAAGGAGAGATTAATAAAATTGAAATCAAGAAAGCTATTGAATTAATAAATAAAACAAAGAGGTGGTTTTATGAAAAAAAACAATAAAATTGATAAACCTTTGGTCAATTTGATTTAAAAAAAGAAAGAAGAAAATCAAATTACCTGTATCAGAAATGAAGAGGGTGAATTCACCTCTAAAGAAGAGGAAATTAAAACAATAATAAGGAATTATTTTGCTCAATTGTATGCCCATAAATTTGACAACCTTAGGAAAATGGATGAATATCTACAAAAAACATAAATTGCACAGGTTAACAGAAGAGGAAGTAAAATTTCTAAATAACCCCATCTCAGAAAAAGTAATTGAGCAAGCCATCAATGAACTCCCTAGGAAAAAATCTCCAGAGCCAGATGGTTTTACATGTGAATTTTGTCAAACATTTAAAGAAAAATTAATTCCTATATGTTATAGACTATTTGGGAAAATAGGTGAAGGAGGAGTCCTACCAAATTCTTTTTATGACACAAACATGGTACTAATACCCAAACCAGGTAGAGTCAAAACAGAGAAAGAAAACTATAGGCAAATTTCTCTAATGAATATTGATGAAAAATTTTTAAATAAAATATCAGCAAAAAGACTGCAGCAACTTAACAGGACAATAATACACTATGACCAGGTAGGATTTATTCCAGGAACGCAAGGCTGGTTCAATATTAGGAAAACTATCAGCATAATTGATCATATTAAAAACAAAACTAGCAGAAACCATATGATCATCTCAATAGATGCAGAAAAACCCTTTGACAAAATATAACACCCATTCCTATTAAAACACTAGAAAACAAAGGAATAAATGGAGCCTTCCTTAAAATTATAAATAGTATCTACCTTAAACCATCAACAAGCATTATTTGTAATGGGGATAAGCTAGATGCATTCCCAATAAGACCAGGATTGAAACAAGGATGGCCATTATCACCACTACTATTCAATTTGGTACTAGAAATGTTAGCTGTAGCAATAAGAGAAGAAAAAGAAATTGAAGGAATTAGACTGGGCAAAGAAGAAACTAAATTATCACTTTTTGCAGATGATATGATGATTTACTTAGAGAATCCTAGAGAATCAAGTAAAAAACCACTTGAAATAATAAACAACTTTAGCAAAGTTGCAGGATATAAAATAAACCCACATAAATCCTCTGCATTCCTATACATTACTAACAAAGCCCAACAGCAAGAAATAGAGAAATTCCATTCAAAGTTACTGTAGACACTATAAAATATTTGGGAGTTTATCTGCCAAGACAAACCCAGGGCCTATATGAACAAAATTATGAAACACTCTGCACGTGAATAAAATCAGATCTAAATAAATGGAATAATATCAGCTGCTCATGGTTAGGTCAAGCTAATACAATAAAAATGACAATTTCACCTAAATTAATCTATCTATTCAGTGCCATACCAATTGAACTACCAAAATATTATTTTACAGAGCTGGATAAAATAAGAACAAAATTCATCTGGAAGAACAAGAGGTCTAGAATATCTAGGGTATTAATGAAAAGAAATTCTAGAGAAGGGGACCTAGCCATACCAGGCATTAAACTGTAATATGAAGAAGCAGTCATTAAAACTACTTGGTACTGGCTAAGAAACAGAGTGATGGATCAGCGGAATAAGACAGGCACACAAGACGGAGAAGTCAATGACTATAGCAATCTACTCTATGATAAACCCAAGGAATCCAGCTTCTGGGCTAAGAATTCACTATTTCACAAAAACCGCTGGGAAAATTGGAAAATAGTAAGGCAGAAACTGAGCATACACCAATATCTTACACCATATGCCAAAATAAAGTCTAAATGGGTTCATGATTTAGGAATAAAGGCTGATACTATAAGCAATTTAGGTTAGCAAAGAATAGTTTACCTATCAGATTTATGGGAAAGGAAGAATTTATGACACAACAAGAGATAATTTTGATTATTTTAAATTGAAAAGTCTTTGTATAGAAAAAGCCAATTCAAGAAAGATTAGGAGGGAAGCAGAAAACCAGGAGAAAATCTTTACAACCAGTGTCATGATAAAGGCCTCATTTCTAAAATATACAGGGAACTGAGCCAAATTTATAGGAATATAAGCCATTCCCCAATTGAGAAATGGTCAAAGGATATGAACAGGCAGTTTTCAGAGAAAGAAATTAAAGATATCTATAGGCATATGAAAAAAATTCTCGAAATCACTACTGATTAGAGAAATGCAAATCAAAACAATTCTTAGATACCACATCTCTCCTGTCAGATTGGTTAAAATGACAAAACATGAAAATGATAAATGCTGGAGAGGATGTGGGAAAATTGGAACACTGTTACACTGCTGGTGGAGTTGTGAACTGATCCAGCCATTCTGGAGAGCAATTTGGAACTGAGCCCAAAGGGCTATAAAAATGTTCATACCCTTTGACCCAGCAATACCACTTCTAGGGTTGTATCCCAAAGAGATCACACAAGTGGGAAAAGGACCCATATGTACAAAAGTATTTATAGGGGCTCTTTTTGTAGTAGCAAAGAATTAGAAATCAAGGTGACACCCATCAATTGGGGAATGGCTGAAAAAGCTGTGATATATGAATGTAATGGAATACTATTTTACTATAAGAAATGGGACAATACGGACTTCATAACAACCTGGAAAAATCTACACGATATAATGCTGAGTGAGCAGAGCATAGCCAGGAGAACATCATACACATCCACAGATATATAGATTCTGTGAGGACTAATCCTGATAGACTTTGCTCTTCTCAGCAACACAAGGTTCAAAGACAACTCCAAAGGACTCATGATGGAGAATACTATCTATATCCAGAGAAAGAACTATGAAGTATGAATGCAGATTGAGGCGTACTTTATGCTCACCTTTTTTCCCCTTTTTTTTCTCTCTTTTGTTTTTGTTTTGGGGTTTTTTTGGTTCTGTTTCTTCTTTCTCATGATTCATTCCACTGGTCATTATTCTTATCCACAACTTGACTAGTGGGTAAATAAGTTCAATGTGAAGTTATACGTGGAAGATATATTGGATTCCATGCCGTCTTGGGGCGGGGGGGGGGGGGTGGGGGGAAGAAAATCTGGAACTCAAAATTATGTAGAACCGAGTGTTGTAAACTAAAAATAAAAAATATATATATTATTAAAAAACTGTATATCTTGGACTTGTTTGCTATTCCCGATAAAATATAGCCAATAACAATTTAAGCCCATGAGTTCAGGGGATGAGAAGGCAAGCAGAGAGAAAAAAACAGACCGTTGATAGGAAAAGTGTTTTCTCCAGGTTTTTATAAACTATTGTGAGCAATCATATTAATTAATTAATGAGAGATATTGTATTTTCAGTAATTCTTGAGGTGATTTCAGACCATACCTACTAGATTACAGCTATGAGGAAAGTGGTCATTAGCATTTTTGAGAGACAGGGGTTTGGTGGGTTTATCCTTGGGTTATTGAAAAGGTATTACCCACCTATGCCCTTTTATTAATGCACGTCACCTCCTAGGCAGGTTGGCACCTAATGGAGTCTCATCTGCCATTCTTCACTAAAAGGTCATCTGGGGCCCTGAAGGGCTTGGCTCTCCTTGCTCTTTCCCTGGGAGGGTTTATCCTGTGGCCCCTCGATGTCTGAATTCCCATAACCTGACCTAGTTTGTAGCACACCTCTTCCAGTCTTTTTTTCCAAGTTATAGAGATTTTCTTTTTTTTCTTTTTTTTGAGATTTTTTATTTTTAGTTTAAACACTCAGTTCTACATAATTTTAAGTTCCAGATTTTCTTCTCCCCTTCCCCCCTCCCTCCCTCCCCAAGACAGCATGGAATCCATCAGGGTGAGTCCTCACAGAATCCATATATCTGCAGTTGTATATAATGTTCTCCTAGCTCTGCTCCTCTCACTCAGAATCAGATCATGTAGGTCTTTCCAAGTTGTTATAAAGTCCGTATCATCTCCATTTCTTATAGCACAATATGGGTCCTTTTCCCACTTGTGTGATCTCTTTGGGATACAACCCTAGAAGTGGTATTGCTGGGTCAAAGGGTATGAACATTTTTATAGCCCTTTGGGCTCAGTTCCAAATTGCTCTCCAGAATGGCTGGATCAGTTCACAACTCCACCAGCAGTGTAACAGTGTTCCAATTTTCCCACATCCTCTCCAGCATTTATCATTTTCATGTTTTGTCATTTTAACCAATCTGACAGGAGAGATGTGGTACTTAAGAATTGT
This sequence comes from Phalanger gymnotis, assembly GCA_028646595.1. Lineage (NCBI taxonomy): Eukaryota > Metazoa > Chordata > Mammalia > Diprotodontia > Phalangeridae > Phalanger > Phalanger gymnotis. Next base: position 9,593 of record JAQQSZ010000319.1, on the reverse strand, counting down.
TTTGATTTGCATTTCTCTAATCAGTAGTGATTTCGAGAATTTTTTCATATGCCTATAGATATCTTTAATTTCTTTCTCTGAAAACTGCCTGTTCATATCCTTTGACCATTTCTCAATTGGGGAATGGCTTATATTCCTATAAATTTGGCTCAGTTCCCTGTATATTTTAGAAATGAGGCCTTTATCATGACACTGGTTGTAAAGATTTTCTCCTGGTTTTCTGCTTCCCTCCTAATCTTTCTTGAATTGGCTTTTTCTATACAAAGACTTTTCAATTTAAAATAATCAAAATTATCTCTTGTTGTGTCATAAATTCTTCCTTTCCCATAAATCTGATAGGTAAACTATTCTTTGCTAACCTAAATTGCTTATAGTATCAGCCTTTATTCCTAAATCATGAACCCATTTAGACTTTATTTTGGCATATGGTGTAAGATATTGGTGTATGCTCAGTTTCTGCCTTACTATTTTCCAATTTTCCCAGCGGTTTTTGTGAAATAGTGAATTCTTAGCCCAGAAGCTGGATTCCTTGGGTTTATCATAGAGTAGATTGCTATAGTCATTGACTTCTCCGTCTTGTGTGCCTGTCTTATTCCGCTGATCCATCACTCTGTTTCTTAGCCAGTACCAAGTAGTTTTAATGACTGCTTCTTCATATTACAGTTTAATGCCTGGTATGGCTAGGTCCCCTTCTCTAGAATTTCTTTTCATTAATACCCTAGATATTCTAGACCTCTTGTTCTTCCAGATGAATTTTGTTCTTATTTTATCCAGCTCTGTAAAATAATATTTTGGTAGTTCAATTGGTATGGCACTGAATAGATAGATTAATTTAGGTGAAATTGTCATTTTTATTGTATTAGCTTGACCTAACCATGAGCAGCTGATATTATTCCATTTATTTAGATCTGATTTTATTCACGTGCAGAGTGTTTCATAATTTTGTTCATATAGGCCCTGGGTTTGTCTTGGCAGATAAACTCCCAAATATTTTATAGTGTCTACAGTAACTTTGAATGGAATTTCTCTATTTCTTGCTGTTGGGCTTTGTTAGTAATGTATAGGAATGCAGAGGATTTATGTGGGTTTATTTTATATCCTGCAACTTTGCTAAAGTTGTTTATTATTTCAAGTGGTTTTTTACTTGATTCTCTAGGATTCTCTAAGTAAATCATCATATCATCTGCAAAAAGTGATAATTTAGTTTCTTCTTTGCCCAGTCTAATTCCTTCAATTTCTTTTTCTTCTCTTATTGCTACAGCTAACATTTCTAGTACCAAATTGAATAGTAGTGGTGATAATGGCCATCCTTGTTTCAATCCTGGTCTTATTGGGAATGCATCTAGCTTATCCCCATTACAAATAATGCTTGTTGATGGTTTAAGGTAGATACTATTTATAATTTTAAGGAAGGCTCCATTTATTCCTTTGTTTTCTAGTGTTTTAATAGGAATGGGTGTTATATTTTGTCAAAGGGTTTTTCTGCATCTATTGAGATGATCATATGGTTTCTGCTAGTTTTGTTTTTAATATGATCAATTATGCTGATAGTTTTCCTAATATTGAACCAGCCTTGCGTTCCTGGAATAAATCCTACCTGGTCATAGTGTATTATTGTCCTGTTAAGTTGCTGCAGTCTTTTTGCTGATATTTTATTTAAAAATTTTTCATCAATATTCATTAGAGAAATTTGCCTATAGTTTTCTTTCTCTGTTTTGACTCTACCTGGTTTGGGTATTAGTACCATGTTTGTGTCATAAAAAGAATTTGGTAGGACTCCTCCTTCACCTATTTTCCCAAATAGTCTATAACATATAGGAATTAATTTTTCTTTAAATGTTTGACAAAATTCACATGTAAAACCATCTGGCTCTGGAGATTTTTTCCTAGGGAGTTCATTGATGGCTTGCTCAATTACTTTTTCTGAGATGGGGTTATTTAGAAATTTTACTTCCTCTTCTGTTAACCTGTGCAATTTATGTTTTTTGTAGATATTCATCCATTTTCCTAAGGTTGTCAAATTTATGGGCATACAATTGAGCAAAATAATTCCTTATTATTGTTTTAATTTCCTCTTCTTTAGAGGTGAATTCACCCTCTTCATTTCTGATACAGGTAATTTGATTTTCTTCTTTCTTTTTTTAAATCAAATTGACCAAAGGTTTATCAATTTTATTGTTTTTTTTCATAAAACCACCTCTTTGTTTTATTTATTAATTCAATAGCTTTCTTGATTTCAATTTTATTAATCTCTCCTTTGATTTTCAGTATTTCTAAGTTTGGTATTTAATTGGAGATTTTCAATTTGTTCTTTTGTTTCCTCTTTCAGTTGCATTCCCAATTCATTGATCTCCTTTTTCTCTATTTTATTCATGTAAGCATTTAGAGATATAAAACTTCCCCTAAGAACTGTTTTTGCTGCATCCCATAAGTTTCGGTATGTTGTCTCATTATTGTCATTCTCTCGAATGAAGTTATTAATTGTTTCTCCGATTTGTTCTTTGGCCCACTCATTCTTAAGAATTAGATTATTTAGTTTCTAATTAATTTTTAGCTTATTTTTCCATGGTTCTTTATTACAAATAATTTTTATTGCATCATGATCTGAAAAGTATGCTTTGAGTACTTCTGACTTTCTGCACCGGATTGTGAGGTTTTTATGCCCTAGTACATGGTCAGCTTTTGAATGTGTGCCGTATACCACTGAAAAGAAAGTATATTCCTTTTTATCCCCATTTAGTTTTCTCCAGAGGTCTATCATATCTGCCTTTTCTAAAATTCTGTTCACCTCATTAACTTCTTTCTTATTTATTTTGAGGGTTAGATTTATCAGTTTCAGAGAGGGGAGAGGTTCAGGTCTCCCAATATTATAGTTTTGCTATCTATTTCTTCCTGTAACTCCCTTAACCTCCCTTCTAAGAATTTGCATGCCATACCACTTGCATGTATGTTAAGCAATGATATTGCTTCATTGTTTATGGTGCCTCGGGAACAAGTCCAGATGCTTGATCTTCTTATTTTACACATTTTGATTTCTTAGGAGTGGAAGGCAATGGCCAAACGTTGTTGGAATTGTTTGCATCCCGAGCAAAGTTTTTCTTGGCTTGAAAGAGCTGCAGAAAGGGGCAGGAACAGCCTTAGTGAAGGGAGAGAAGAGGGCTGCTCCCAGTTTCCTGAAGAAGACAAAGTAGGGTTCCCTTTTCTCTGTATTGAGAAAGGAGCAGGGAAGACTGGAACCAGGACAGTTGGCAAAATGTTGGTCCTGTGACACACAAGCTACCAAGGCAGCAAGACTGAAAGAGGCGGAGTTAGAAACTGCTAGCAGCCTGAGCAGAGCAAAGTTCCAAGCCAGGAGAGTCCTAAAAGTCAATGGGACAGATCTGTAGGCTGGAAGAGTGCTCAGCATGTGGTGTATGTGCATGCTTGTGTGTGTTTGTACGCCTGTGTGCATGTGTGTGCACATGCGTGTGCTTGTGTGTATGTGTCTGTGTGTGCATGTGCACGTTCATGTGTACATGTTTGTGTGTCTGTGCGCTTGTGTGTGTGTGTACATCTGTCCCACCAAAGGATGAAGGGATTCATGCTTCAGACAGCTGCTATCAAGACACCCTTCAAGGCCCTTTCCAGCTATGAAAGTCTGCAATTCTCTCATTTAATACTAATACCACCCATCAACAAAAGTATTTCTGGAAAGCCACTCCCCTCCACAGCCAGGGTCTTTTAATATCTCGTATATCCCAAAGAATGAAGTGAATGCCCAGGAAGGTCCCTTCCCTGATGTAATGTCACGTGGCTATGTTTGCCGTGATTGGGCCGTAAGCAGAGCATGGCTGATTCATGACACACAGAGGGCATCATATGAACAGTATAAGAAAAACAAGTCTTTCTTGGCAATGACTTGGCCCCGCAGTGGGCACAGCCTAAGCCCTGAAAGCCCCCCGAGGTGTTAGGGTCGTGTACGAGGAGCCCAACTGAGCGCCACCTTCTGCCTGGCCCCCGTGAGCAGCCCTACCTGCTGCAAGGTGCTGGGAAAAGCCGAAGAGTCCATTTGGGGCTGGGGCCAGAGAGGCTCAATCTGCTCAGTGCCTAGTTCAGAACTTTGTGTTTGATTAGTGTTTTCAGTGGCAGGAGGGACGGGGTGCCGCGGCTGGACCAGAAGGATGGATCATGTCGCAGAATGACCCTTAAAATGGGCCCAGACAACCTAGCAGTTAATGGGCGGATAAATGGTGGGCAGCTTAGTCGGGCGATGGGGGCATCCAAAACTGTCAATGGGAATGAGAATGAGGCAGCTTAATCCTTGGAGTCCCAGTAGAATGAGGCAGACAGAGTGCAAAGTTCAAGGGATAGCATGCATGCCTAACGTCCAGAAGAACTAAGCCCTTGTTAGCCAAAGAACGGTGAAAGGGAAATCTCATAGGACTAGAGCTAAGAGCCAAAAGGGGCCTCAGAGGCAATCACAGGTAAACCCCTCAGTTTGTAAGTGAAGAAGTGAGGCCCAGGTAGCTAGTGACTTGCCTACGGTGCCCAGGAAGCAAGTGGCAGAGCTGGAATTTGGAGCTGGATCCTCTATCTAATTACAGATCTAGCCATCTGCCTACCTCCAGTGAGAAAAGGGGGATTTAACCAGAGTGTATATAGACCAATATCCTCCTTGGAATCCACTCTAGAACCTACTCATGGGATGGACTCTGGAGAAATTCATGTTGCGCTTGTTTTTTGTTTGTTTTTCATGTAGACTTGACTTTCCAAAACTGTGCAGTCTTGGAAGGAGGCTCTGGCTAGCCCCACCCACAGCAAGGATACCGGTCCTTCTGCTTTTAGAATTCTCATTGTCCTTCAGCTTTTAGAGACAAACACTTGATAAGGTAAAGAAGCCTTAGGTTTTTGAAGAATACCTGATCAGTTAAAATAGATTTCCATTAGTTCATTTAACAAAATTAGTGATGAAGGAGTAAATCTGGTGACCTTGGAAATGGTCTTTGGAAGTAGGTGACTGTAACATGTGGGTGAACAGTGAACCCTGGGTAGCATTTAGCCAAGAGAAATTTCCTGACTTTCTCTTCTCCTTTAGCACATCAATAACTATCTGAATCTAAGTCGAGGACTCGAATATTCCATTTCCCTGTACTTTTAATGCCTTTGCACGCCTCTATAGGCCCAAAGCAACTAGATGTTGTCACAGTGAAATGAAATATTCAAGAGACATAAAAATATTAAAATCCAGTTAGGTACAGCCAGGTATTTGATTTTTCTAAGCAGCAGAGTTCCTACTAAATTGTACTTCAAACTTTGTTCAATAAAAAGTATGTACAGTGTGCCAATAGGAGGCATAGCATTAAAGGAAATGCTAATGCCTTTGGAGGTGTCGGATGAGAGAGGGCAGGAGCAAACCAACCAGAACTAAAGAAGCCAGCCCTACCTTCCATGGCTTTCCCTCAATTGCTTACTATGGGGTCCAAGATTCACTGGAAAGAGCCCCTAAGATTGTCAAGTGCCTTCTGTGTGGAGAGCTTCCTGAGAGGGAAATAAAGTTTAGACTGTGACTGCTCTCCCCCAAAAAACCCTCAAAATCACAGCATCGCCAAGATGGAAGAGGGCTTCAAGGCCACTGCTCACTCTCCCGAATGTTTTGACAAGACACCATTGAGTCTTCACTGTCAGATCTCAGTGGAGGAAAATATACTACCTCTCAACACAGCCCATTACAGTTCTGAATAGCCCTTCTGTTTTCTTTCTGTGACAGCCAAGGGATACTGGCAGTCTTGGCCTGATGCTAGCCTGTAGTAAGGACCAGGTGCTGTCAATCAAACATTTGTCAGGACCCCAGTGCTCAAGACCAAAGGGCTTTTTTGCAATCAGAGGGATGATTTCTCTCTTCTCAGCCTCCTCAGTCTGTTTGAGATGTCCATCATCAATGTCTTGGATCTAGGGTTTATATGTGTGGATTATCCCGTAAAATCTGGGTGCAGATGCCACACTGCTAGGAATGTATACATCAATGATTTTTATCTCAGACATTTTGTAATGCTTTAATGAACATAATAAATGTAAGCAAAGTACAACTAAATAAAAAACACCAATATATCCAGCATGAAACTTTTCCTCAGTCCATATGATCTTTCCCAGACTAAGCAGCAGTAAATAAATTAAAAATAGGTAGATAGATACATAGATAGATTTGGTCTGAATAGAGTAGGCTCAGATTCTAGGGATATTCTTTCTGGTCCCATTTGATTCCATGGAAAGGTAGAAAGGCATCCATCCTGAGGGTTTTCTACTCCCACCAAAACCTTCTGGTGACTTGGTGATCAATGTCTAGGCTACTGTGGCATCTGGGAGCTCAAAGTGGACTTTCAGGGTAGGATGAGCACCATCACCAGACCACCCCAAAAGCTGAGATCCCCATATGGGCTTCGCAATTAGAGCAGCGGCAAACAATGGAGAGAGTTCTGGGTTGGAGCAGGAGGCTCTGTGGTGGATGGGCAGCTCTGCTACTTACTACCTAGAAGTCAGTCAATAAGTATTTTTAAGCCCTTACTACATGCCAGGCGCTGTGCTAAGTTCTGGGGATGCAGAAGAGGCAAAAGATAGTCCCTGTCCTCAGGGAGATCCTAATCTAATGGGGAAAACGAGGAAAAAGATAGATACAAACACACTATACCCAGGAAATAATTAACAGAGAGAAGACACTGGAATTAAGAGGGATTGGGAAAGGCTTCCTGTAGGAGATGGGATTTTAGTTGACTTGAAAGGAGCTGGTGAAGCCAGAGATGGAGATGAGGAGAGCATTCCAGGCAAGGCAGTCAGAGAAAATGCCAGGAACTGAGACAGTCTTGTTTGTGAAACAGCCAGAAAGCCCCTGGATCAAAGAATACATAGTCAGAGACTAAGAGAGAAGAAGACAGGAAAGGCAGGGGAAGAGGTGATAATTATAAAAGGTCTTGCATGCCAATCAGTGGATTTTGTATTTGGTCCTGGAGATGACAGGGAGCCACTGAAGCTTATTGAACCAGGAGATGACATGGATGGACTTGTATTTTGAGAAAATCACTTTAGTAGCTGAATGGAGGATAGATTGGAGTGGGGAGGAACTTGGCCCACTGTCCAACAGCTATTGCCTTGGTGTAGGCGTGAGGTGATGAGGGCTTACACCAGGGTGCGGCAGTAACAGAGGAGGGGAGACATATTTGAGAAATGTTGTAAGGGGGAAATCAACAAACCTTGGTGCCATATTGGATATAAGGAGTGAGATACAGTGAGAAGTTGAAGATGACACATGAGATGGAAGCCTGTGTGACTGAAAGGATTGTGTTGCCCTCCACAGTAATAAAAAGTTTAGGGTTAGAGTCTGGCCTGGAGTGAGACGGCATTCAAACCCTACTGCAGAAAGCACAACTTCGATGGGCTAGCCACCTTGTTCAAAGGCCAAGTGTACATAAGCCTAAAAGACTATTTTACAGAAAACTCACACAAGACAGGCACTCACCAGGGGGTCCGAAGAAGCCATGTAAGGAAACTCTCATGGTCTCTCTGTAGAACTTTGGAATTGATTGTATGATATGGGAAACATTGGCACAGGACCACTAGCATGGTGTGCCAGAATGAAAGGCACTGTGCTCTATAAGGAAAACAGAATTACAGAAGCTCAAAACAAATGTGAACTGTGCATATTTAGAGCAACCTCCACTCCAAATGTCCTAATTGACTGTTTGTGCCCAACCTGTGGTAGAGCCTTCTGAGCTCACATTGGTCTGATCAGCCCAGTCAGACACACTGTACCCTGACCCAAACATCATGATGTCATTTTGGTCCACTTTGAGCACAAAGGACAACAACCAATAGGGAAGTTGGGAAGTTTGTGGTGGGGGAAGATAATGAATTCCATGGCAAACCACTCCATTATCTTTGCCAAGAAAACCCCAAGTGGGGACACAATTGAAAAATGACTGAGCATATTCAATTGAAGATGTCTACCAAACACACAGTTTAATATGTCCAAAGGGCATAGGACTAATGGGCAGCAGAGAGGTTAGGGCAGCAGATTGGAGAGTCATTAACATAGAGGTGATAACTGAATCCCTGAGAGCTGATGAGATCACCTGCTGAGGGAGGACAAAAGAAGGGTAAAGACCAGGCCTGGTACAGTAGGAGGTGCCGGGGGATGGCAGTCAAGCCTGGACCCTTGCTGCCTTCCCTCAGAGGACACTTGAAGCAGGAGGTAGAATGTGGCCAGAATCGAAAGTCACTCCTTTTCTCCCCTGAGGCTGGAGACCAGGCCATTACCTTGGCTGTTACCTTGAACTAATCACTGGCAACCTCTTTGGGCCGCATTTCCTTGTATGCAGAAAGAGATACTTTCTGCCAGTTCTTAGTCTTCTCTAACGAAATCCTCAGGTTTGATGTGTATTCATCTAAATATTTACTCTACCCTTTGGGCACCTATGTGTGGGTATTTTCATACCTGACAAAATAATGCTAGAGGTCACAGCCCATAATTGGTGATGGAATAGGAAAAAGGCAAAGATTCCCTCACCCTCCTGAAGTGTTACTTTGTACAAGCAGCTCACCTCCATTGTTAAGCTCCTGATGTCCTGAAGACTTTCCACCAAGACATGCCTTGAAGCCTGGTGGGAAACATGCAGTCATGACCCTTGCGGGTTCTTCTGGTTTGTAACATTGCCCTCGTTTAAACCTTTTGAGAACAATGTCTACCCAGGGAGCTTGAGGGAAGTTAAATTACACACACACACACACAAGAAGGAGAACAGGGTATTTGCATTTTCATTAAGGACTCTAAAAAGCAAACGCCTTTCAGATCCAAAGGAATGAACTGGCAATGGTGGCATGTGACAGGCACATGGAGAAGGACTCTTGAGCCAAAGGCTCTATTTTCCCTCTCCACTCATCTGTTCCTCTCAAAGTTGTACCCAAGCCTTAAACCACTTGCCTGCTATTTAGTGATGGAGAATCAATGTGGATTAATTTAAGTTTTCAGTGTTTGAGTTTGCATTTGTTTTCCCCTAGTTCCTGCCCATTCTTCCAGCAGAGCAGCAGAGGAGTGGGGTCTGTAATGGGGAGGGGGAGGCCAAAAACCTGCTTCAATCTGCACTCAAGGTCCATCAGCTCTCTCTGTGGAGGCAGACAGCATTTTTCATCAGGAGTCCTTTGGCCTTTTCTCAGATCACTGTATTGCTTAGAATAGTGAAGTCATTCACAGACAATCATGGTACAATGTTGCTATTACTGTGTACACTGTTCTCCTGGTTCTGCTTACTCACTTTGTATCAGTTCATATTAAATCTTCCCAGGCAAAACTGCTCTTTCCCAAATTAACAGTTATCTCCAAGTTGAATGGCCGCTTCTCGCCCCCACCTCCCTGGTACTGTCTTCTCTAGATTTCAAAGACACCATTCTCCCCTGGTTCTCTTCCTGCCTGATTCCTCCTTCAGTCTCCTGTAGTAGGAAGGCCGAATTTATAATCTCAAATATAATCATGTATATGTTTGAATGGTTCAAAATCGCAAGGTATGAGGGATTCTCTAAGTAGAAAGCAACAAAACATTTATTTAGGCCCCACAGCAGCAGATCCA
>JAQQSZ010000318.1:0-21190 GCA_028646595.1 Phalanger gymnotis | reverse complement strand
TAGCAATGAGAGATGGGATGTGAATTGAAACCTGAAGGATAGGGAAAATTTGAATAGCAAAAGCATTAGGTAAAAGGAGCAGCAGAGGCTTTGTTAGGCAGTAGGGAAATACTAAGGAAGTTTGAGCAGGGGAGTGGCATGATCAGACCTGTGCATTAGATACCTATAATTGAAAATACAATGAAGAATGAATAGGGGCTAGAGGGAGGCTCAACCTAAGGAGAATGCTTAGGAGGGGACAGCAATATTCCAGATGAGAGGGAATGAGGATCTGAACTAGAGAGATGGCGGTGGTAATAAATGCAAGACATGAAGAACCAAGGGTCTTGTAAAGACCAAATTTGGCTATTGCTTTTCCTGCCAGATTATACCCTGGAAATCTTCTCTTATTCTAGGAGTGGTTCCATAAAGGCAGGAAATGATTCAGCAAGGAGGCAAGGAGGCATAATGCCTAAGCCCTGAGGAGTCCCACACCTTAGAGGAGTGTCTTGTGCCTTTGGGAGTAGTGATTTTGATTGGGAAGGAGGAAGAGTTGGGGGCCTCAGGTCTGGGGTAATTTTTATTGACAGCATCTAGTTAAGACATGCATTGCTCAATAAAAGAGAAGGCTGGTTTGCCCACATGCCCAGGAGCTAGGATTCCAGAGTTCTTAGCTTTTCCATCAGCTTCAATTCTCTTGACAACTCACATGGTCTCTTCTTTAGTTTTCTTAGCTATAAGAGGAGCCTAAAGTGTTCCTTTCTCCCCACCCCCACCACCACATTGGGCCCTTGAGTGACATGGGAAGGATTATCTGGTTGATCTTTCCAAAATTCTTTGAAGACCCATGCACAGAAAGTGCTGAGGATTAATATAATCATAAGTGATACTGTACTTTATAACTCCATTGCTCTTTTGAGAAACTTCAAGAGTTTTACACTAGATAGGGAGAGCTTTCTCTCACAGTAAAGTTCAGTAGACAATTTTCTAAGTCTGGTGTCATACAAGGTGAGTCCTGGGATCTGGGTCTCAATAGCATCTGTGCAATATTCAGTTATAATCATCCCCCTTCAAGTGCCATCTTCTGCATGAAGCCTTTCTCATCCCCCCAGTGTTCTCTCTTCTGTTCCCCCACAAATTACTTTCTATTTATTTTAGAACTATTTTATATACTTATACAAGATACGTGTTGTCTCCCTTGGTAGAAGGTCAGCTCTTTGAGGACAGGGACTATTTTCCTCTCTTTTTTCTCTCCCATAAATTACCTTCTATTTATTTTAGACATATTTTATAAGCTTATACAACGTACATGTTGTCTCTCTTAGTAGAATGTCAGCTCTTTGAGGACAGAGGCTATTTCTTTTTGTCTTAGTATCTCTACAACCTTACACAATGCCTGCCACGTAGTAGGCACTTAATAACTGCTTGCTGATTGATTGTTGATGGGATCTTGGGTCCCCCATGTGTGCTCATAGGGTGGGGTGTTGTGCTTCCCTTGATAGATTTGATTTTGCTCTATTTTCTATAATAACAAGAAAACATATTCTGGCTTACATACAAGGCAATAAGTAAAATTTATTAAAGTGAACAACCTTTTGTTCTATGTCCCATTTCCAAAGACTAGTTTGGTTCCAGGCTATTTCTGGGCCATTTCTTTTTTTTTCCATAGAACCCTGGAAGACAGGGTTAGTTTGGGTGGCGCTCAGGAATCAGATCCATTCTAGTGTTCAGGTGTCTGGGAAATACAGGGCCACATAGATCTGCCACATTTATTCCCTTGGAAGAGGCAAATTGGTGGGGAGATGGGAGGCAGGGAATATTCTGGCTTTTAATTTTCAAATAAGGGACCAGTAGCTGGACATTACCCAACCCGCCACCTACCTACCCCCAATTTCCAAATGCAGGTGCGACTCTGACCCAGCCATAACCATCCTGAGAAGTCTGTTCACTGCCTAGACATGTATCTAATTCTTATATATTCTTTCTCTGAAGAATCCCTTCCCACCCACTTCTGGTTCTTCCTTCTTCTGAAGTCTGGGTCAATTCCAAGGCTGCCCTGGGGATTTGGTTCTGTGTTTGGGTACAGGATGAGGGAAATTAGACAGAAGCTCCAGGGAATGGCATGAGATCCAGAACTGGCCCAGTTTCTAAGAGTTGGGCTGAGCCTCCATAACTTTCTTGTCATCAGAGGACATCCCAAAGGACTGGCAATTCACAGTCCATTAGACTATTCCACAGGAAGATTCCAAATTTCATTTAGAAGAGGTTTAATCCAGTCCAAAAAATGAAACGATTTTGAGGACTAGATTTTATTGAGAACAGTAGATTCTACAGCATCACACAAGACTGTCTTCTCCACATTAAGAATTTACAAGAATTGAACTTGACTAGATCTTACCTGAGTTAATTCAGAGTGAAGTCTTGATGCCCTTGTTGAACAGACTGTCCAGCCTAGGGAGGGCTCATCCCACTTTGACAAAGCTCTAACTGGTAAGAAACTTTTCTTCCATCAAATCTTGAACTAGGATAATCTAAGGAGTAGATTCCCAATTCCCAAAATATGGATCATAAAATAATACTGGGACTCATCCCTATACTAGAATTTTTTCCTCACTGAGGTTTTTTTCCCCCTTTTTATATCTTGCTTTCCTATACTGCTTTAGAAGTGGAAGAAGCAACACACTGATTACAGGCGCCATAACTTGTAATTACTCTAATGATAAAGGCCTTCCCCCATTCTTGTCACCGCTGGTGTTTAGTTGAGCAGATTCAATCTCCAAGGGGGTTATTCACTTCTCAAAAAGCTGATTGTTTTGTTTAGCTTAAATGTCACCAAGGGGGAGCAGTGTACCAGAACCATGCAGCCCTAACAATGAGATAAAATCACAGATATATTTGGTCCGAGGTTCCCTATTGAGCCTCTCTGTTTTTGTCCACTTAGGTTAAATCTTTTTTTAAAAAAACAATCTGTAATTCTGTGTCAATGCCTATGATTAGACAAACATTAAATGATCATTATTTTTAAGTGAATAGAATGTTGGATGTGGAGTCAGAAAGACCTGAACTCGAACTTGTCTCCCGTGCTTAGCTGTGTGACCTTGGACAAGTCTTTGAACCTCAGTTTCCTCATCTGTAAAATGGAGATAATTAAGCACAGCACCTACCTCACAGGTTTGTCATGAGGATTTAAGTAGCAAACTTGGCATACCTTAGAGTGGTATATAAATTACAGCTATTGTTCTATCATTAAAGACAAGATTTTAGAGCAGCTTGCAGAAATAAACAAGGTTTGATTGGGCGCCTTTCTAACTAATCCTTAGTTTTTCCTATATTTCTCAACACTGATTTTTAACTTTCTCCTTTTTAATTTATCCTCAAGTAGCTCTGATTCAACTTTCTACTTCTAGGCTGCTTATTCCTGAAGGCCCCCAGCTCTGTTTCAGACACAGATGGTCCATTCACCCAGTGCAGGCTGTTTCAAGATGATCAGAGGAGATTCAAACTTCATTTTGGAGACTTCTTGCTCTTGAGTCACTGCTTCTTCTACTTAATACACACATGGCAGAAGAGAGGAAGACAAAGAAACAGTTCCCACAGGGCATCTTGGTGTTCAAGCAGGCTTGTGCAGTGCCCAGGTTCTCTCCCATCCCTGGCACCACCCCTTAGGTTCTGGGGCTTTTTTTTTTTTGAAGGATTCCAATTTTCCCTTTCTCGCTCAGCTTTCAAGCTGGGAACTTGTTCAAACTTGATTTGCATACAAGACTTGTTGCTAGTTTATTACCGTTCGACTACCAGCAGTCACTCACTTGAGATACTTATCTTAAAGAGTCTTTTCTATTCTTACACAGAATATTTTGAACAAATTTCAAACAAGGTCCTTAAAGGGAAACTTAATTTAGTTCCACTGGAAGTAGGAATAAATATATATATGATACTTACTGTTTTGATTTTTTGAGGGGGGCATGTTTCTTGCTCATAAAGCAAGTAGAATTTTGAAGAAAGAATTATACAACTTGACTGATAATGAGTTTCTTCTGTCCCTCATATAAGCAGTCATCACAAGCTGATCTTAAATCAATTAACAACAATTTATTAAGAAATGACTGTGTAATACCTTTACCTACTCCCAATCCCAAGCAGTTAATGGTGTTGAGAGTTTGGGATTATAGCCTTCTTGCAAATCAATGATGCCCCAGGAATCATGTAAACTTCTTTAGGAAAGGATTAAAAAAAATCTTTGCCACCTTAGCACCTAGCATAATATATTGCACATGATAGGCGCTTAATATATATTTGTTTAATTGAAGTAATATTGCTATTTTCCAGAGACTCCTGCCACTCTGTTTGGAACTCTCCAGTGCACTTCACAGAATTGTAGGCTCATTGATCTAGAGATGGAAGGAACCTTAGAATTCATTTAATCCAACCCTCTCATTTTACTGATGAGGAAATTGAGGCCCGAGGAAGTTTAGCAACTTACCCAATATCACACAAATAATAGCCAGAGGTAGAATTTGAGTCTATGTCCTCTGACTCCAGAGCCAGTGCTCTGCCCAATGTTATCATACCAATTTGCCATAACTGGGAATCATACACATAATTTGGCTTCCTCGCCCTTTGTGGAATTGTTGAAGGCCTTGGGTTACTTGGATAATCCCACTCTGTCCTTTAATGGAGGTAATCGCGGAGAAAAACGGGGTACTGGGTCAATTTCAGAAAAAAGAGAGTATTCTATCTGGTGGAAAATCCACCAGGGACAGTGGGAAGACTGTATGAAGCCTTCATCCTTTCCCAAGAATTCTTACAGGACTCCTGTCTTTGACCTAGTCACAGATTTACATCTGGCCATCTATGATGCAGCTCCTGGGCCCAAGTCAATAGTATAATCATAGGTCTGTGTGTTGGTCTCAGTCTCTATCTAGATTCAACATATTCTTGACCTGGGGAAGATGCTCTCAAGTGTCTGAAGGTATATCTCAATGTCCCTTTGAGTGAGATTCTGGATCCCAGTAGGAGAGATGGCAATCTTACTTATATGCTGCTTATGTTGCCAGGAGGAAGAGCCTGGGGGCACATGTTTGGGGCAGATTCCTAGGGATAGTCCTGGGAGAAGGGGGTAAGTGGGACCTATCTCCCATAGATAGGGGGAAGCTGCCAACACTGTTAGTACCAGTCTTGGTCAATGACTAATGATTCTAAGGAGAAAAGTAGCATGGCTGGAAGACAGAGAACCACAAGACAGGAGTTAGCAGAGAGAAAGTGAAAGAAGCAAGCTTAATTGAGAGGAAATACTAACAATAACAGGCAGCTATATAGGATGAAAATAGATGAATTCTACTGGAATTCTGGGTAGAATCAGATGCCTACAACCTGTAAAATACAGATTAGGATTCTTATTTGAGTCAAATAGGACTAGGCACTGGGTAGAAGGTGTAGGTCAAGGTTTAAGAACTGATGTTGATTCATGTTGAAGGGAAAGTCTGGGTTATCGTCAGCTTATTGATATTCAAACTCCATAGCAATAGGAAAAGGAACTTTTCGAAGTTACTGTAGAACTAACTTTGATGGGGTGACTCAGGAGGTTTGTGTCTTGGGAAGGCTACTAAAGTTCCTACAAGGTGACATACCACTGACTTACAATGTGTCTGGCAGTTATATGAATAGAAGGTGCCCTTTTTTGAGTACCAAATGGTAAAATTGCATGCCTTTTGGAAACAGATTATACTTACGCTAAGCCTTTTGCAATGTTTTCCCTTTCAGATCTATATGGTTTGTTCTCCTGGGTTATTGGTCCAATCAATCATCTGTTTATTGTTTAGACAATCTCCCCAGGGCAGTAATATATTTCTGTGGTTCTCATGAGTTTCTAATGATCTCAAGTGTCTTTACGTAAATGCCCAGAGTTTAGGCAACAAACGAGAAAAATTAAGAGTTCCTAACACAAGGGAGCAAATTTGACCTCATATAGGTATCACCAAGACTTGGGGAGATGAAACCTACATCCACATTATGGCTCTTGATATGTATTCAAACCAAAAAGGATAGGTAAAAGAGGATAGGTGGAGTATCACTGTATACTAATGTACATTAATGTAAGAAAATCCAGGAACCAGAGTGGGAGGCATGATAAAGAATGTTTGAGTGAAGGTCAAAGGAAGGAGAAACAGAAGTGATTTCGTCATTGGAATACACAAGAAACCTCACAGACAGAAAGGAAAAATACACAAGAAGTTTGGGAAACAATTCACAAAGAAGCATGATATAAATGGTGATGAAGCACTTCAGCTATCTATCTCTCCGTCTTTCTGTTTTTCAATTGCTCATTCTTTCTCTGTCTCTCTGTGTCTCTCTTTGTCTGTTTCTGACTATCTCTGTCTCTTTCTGTCTCTGGATTTGTCTTTTTCTCCTAATAGCAGATTAACTAAATGACTTCTTTATCTACCTTAGTGATAATTTCATCTTAGAGTAACCAATAAAGTAACCAAAAATTCTATTCTGAATCTGATTTTCACTAGCATGGAGGAACTATTTGCTGGTATGGAGTTTATAGAAACTTAGAGAAGTGAAGTGTCCTTTCCATTACAGAGCCTGTGACAGAGGAGAGGAAAATTTGGGTATAGTCTGACCTGCAGCCTAAATTTTGGAAAAGCAGATTTAAAATAGTTCAGAGGAATGACAGGAAGATCCAGGGTGATAGAAAACCCCAGGAAAAGTCAGCTCATGAGAATTGGAAGTTCTAAAGACACAGAAAGAAACAATTCCAATGAGGAGGAAATGAGATTTGTCTTAAAAACCAATGTAGATGCACAAGGAGCTCTTCATCCAACTTAGACTTTTTTAAAAAATATATATATACAGAAGGAAGAAAGCCCAGGTAACAAAAGGTGAATATGAGAGCATAGCGTGATCCTATTAAAAATGTGAAGAATGCAAAAGCTCAGAATAAGCCAAGCCTGTCAAGGAAACCAAAAGACAACAAATTGGGCTTTTAAAAAAGCTATCTTTGCTGGAGTAGATCAGGTGATGATAACTGAAAATAGAGAGAAGGCAAATGTACTCAGTTTTTATTTCATTTCTGTTTTCTCTGCGAAGGAGGATGATCTTTTGTACTTGAAATGATAGAACAAAAATGATTCAAGGAAATTGATGCCTAAGATAAGTAAGAATATAATGAGGGCATCTAGCTATCCAGTGCTTAGCACAGTGTACCTGACATTAATTAATTAATATTTATTGATTGATTAATTGCTTAATGAATTTGAGTCACCTTGCCCAGATGAACTTTTTGGGTCCTGAAAGAACAAGTAGATATGATTATTGTGCCAATATCTCTGATATTTTAAAGGTCACAAAAATGGGAGTGGTGACCAAGATTGGAAAGGAAAAGTGTTGTCTTGATTTTCAGGAGAGGAAAGAGGCAGAGTCTTCAAATTATAGACTGGTGAGCTTGTCTTTGACTCCTGGGACAAATCCAAATGGAATCATTAGAGATGGTTGGTGAACAACTAAAAAGGGATCGTTGCACAGAGCCAACTTGGCTTCTTCAAGAACAGGTCATGCCAGACTAATCGCTTTTCTTCTTCTTTTTTTTTTGACAGGATTACTATGCTATGATTATTAAGATGAGAGGAATACTATGGACGTAGTTTGCCTAGATTTCAACAAATTTGTTGATAAAGTGTCTCTTACCATTCTTGGGGAGAAGATGATGTGGAGGAGATGGTAATACAATCAAATGGATTCAGAAATGGGTGGGTAGCTGGATTCAAAAGGGAGTTGTGAATGCCTTAATATCAATATGATAGGAAGTCTCCAGTGTAGTAACCCAGGGACATGTAAATGAGTTAAGGGAGAAAATTATAAAACGATGCTAGTGGGGGACAGCAACTTTCTCCTCTCAGAGCTAGATAAATCAAATGAAGAAATAAACAAGAAAGAAGTTAAGGAGATGAAAAGAATTTTAGAAAAGTTAGATATGATATAGACCTCTGGAGAAAACTGAATGGGAATAGAAGGAAGCATACCTCTTTTTCAGCTGTACTTGGCACTTACACAAAAATTGATCATGTATTAGGGCATAAGAACCTCACAACCAAATGCAGAAAAGCATAAATATTAGATGCATCTTTTTCAGATCATAATGCAATAAAAATTACATTCACTAACAGGTCAGGGAGACATTGGTTAAAAATTAATTAGAAACTAAATAATCTAATCTTAAAGAATGAGTGGTTCAAAGAACAAATCATAGAAACAATGAGAATGACAACAATGAGACAATATACCAAGATTTATGGGATGCAACAAAAACAATAGGTAGGGGAAAATTTATATCTCTAAATGCTTACATCAATAAAATAGAGAAAGATAAATCAAAGAACTGGGCATGCAATTACAAAAAACTAGAAAAAGAACAAATTAAAAATCCTCAATTAAACACCAAAATGGAAATTCTGAAAATCAAAGAAGTTAATAAAATTGTAAATAAGAAAATCATTGAACTAATAAATAAAACTAGGAACTTGTTTATGAAAAAATAAAATAGATAAACCATTGGTTAATTTGATTTTAAAAAAGAAAGAAGAAAATCAAATTACCAGTATCAAAAATGAAAAGAGTAGATTCACCACCAATGAAGATGAAATTAAAACAATTATTAGGAGATATTTGGCCTCATTATATGCCAACAAATCTAATAACCTAAGTGGAATGGATGAATATTTTTTAAAATGTAAATTGCCTAGATTAATAGAAGAGGAAATAGAATACTTAAATAACTCTATCACAAAAAAAGAAATTGAACAAGCCATCCCTGAAATCCCTAAGGAAAATTCCAGGACCGGATGAATTTATAAGTGAATACCAAACATTTAAAGAACAATGAATCCCAATACTATATAAACTATTTGGGAAAATGGGCAAAGAAGGAGTCCTACCAAATTCTTTCTATAACACAAATATGGTGATGATATCTAAACCAGGAAGACCAAAAACAAAGAAAGAAGACTATAGACCAATTTCCCTAATGAATATAAATGTAAAAATTCTAAATAAAATACTAGCAAGGATATTATAACAATATATCATCAGCATTATACAATATGACCAGGTGGGATTTATGACAAGAACTCAAGGCTGGTTCCATATTGGGAAAACTATCAGCATAATTGACCATATTGATAACAAAAAACAACAAAAATTATATGACTATCTCAATAGATGCAGAAAAAGCTTTTCATAAAATATGACACTTAAAAGCATAGAAATAAATAGGGATTTCCCTAAAATAATAAGCAGTATCTATCTAACACTATCAGTAAACATTATTTTTAGTGAGGATAAGCTAGAAGCCTTCCCAATAAGAGGAGGGGTGAAGTGAGGATGAACATGAATATGAAGCAGAATTGAGAGCAGGTACATGAAAACTAATACAAAGCAATTATGGCAAGGTTCTATAAAAACACCTTCATGCTAGTTAAATTTAGTATAAGCCAAGATTTGTGACGAACACTATATAAACTAAAAAAGACATTTTAAGCTATGTTGAGGATAATAGAAAGATCAAGGAAGTGATAGGATCCCTGCTTGGAATGGCTAGGAAGGTAATGATAATAAGCGGTCATAGGTGTATCAAGCTTTAAGTTTACAAAGCAGAAGATAGAGAGAAGGTTGAACTACTCTATTCCTATTTTGCTTGTATGTTTTCTATCAAAGAGAATGCTCTTCAGACTCAGAGATGGATAATAAAAATGGTTGGCTAGCACAGAAAGATGAAACCCGATACAAACTTGTCTTTCAACGATTCAAGTCACCAGACTCATATGAACTATATACCACCCAGGAGACTGAAAGAATTTGCATGTAAAATTACTGAGTTATTGTCAGGGATCTTTGGTGAATCATAACAAATGAGAGGGAAGATTGTAGATGGACAAATGTCCCAATTTTCCAAAAGGAAAGCAACACGCACACTTCACACTGTAGGAAGGTGGGTTTTACATCAATTCCTGGCAAAATTTTGGAACGAATTATTAAGGCAGCAATCAAAGGGAAACAGTGAACACCATGAGCCAGCATGAGTTTACGACTGATCCCAGACTAATCTAATTTCCTGTTTTCACAATGTTATTGGCCAGTAAACAAGAAGAATGCCATGGGCATTATGTGTCTATATACCAGCAGGGCGTTTAACAGAGTTTCTCACAATATTCTTAAAGACAAGAAGAATAGGTATGAACTAAATAGTAATGTTTAGGCATAATCTATTGACCATACCCAAGGTGTGGACCAACCAGCCCCAGAGAGTGCAGATGTCACCTAGAAGAGACACAGTTAGTGAAATCCTGCGAGACATCCTTCTTTATGAATTATTTTCTAAATCAAAGATCGAGATGCAGGTAGATGTGACATTTTCTAATGATATTATGCTGTGAGTGATAGTGTACATTGAATGACAGAACTGGGATCCCAAAAGATCTGTAACCATCTGGTAGAGTAATCTAAAGCTACTAAGAGGAAATTTAACAAAGATAGTATAAAATTACATACTCAGATTAAAAAAACCCAACTGTAGAAGTAATGAGCATAGCTAGAATTAATGCATGTAGAAAAAAAAGGTCTGGGGCTTTTAGTAGACTGCATGATCAATATGGCATGTTAGGCTTCAATAACAGTGGAAAGGGGAAGGGAACTAAGTGCCAACTACATGCCAGGCACTGTACAAATATTATCTTATTTGATCCTCACAGTGACTCTGTGAGGTAGATGCTATTATTATCTTCATTTACAGAAGAGGAAACTGAGGCAAACAGTGGTTAAGTGACTTGCCCAGGGTCTTACCGCTTCTAAGTATCTGAAGCCAGATTTGAACTCAGGTCTTTCTGACTCCAGGGCCAATGCTCTCTCTAGTCACAGTGCCAGAAGCTGCCTCTAATAGAACAGAAGTCACAAGGGAAATACTGTTCTTTGCTTTGGTCAGACCACATCTAGGATATGATGTCCCAGCCCGGGTTACACATTTTAGAAGGGACATGGGCTAACTAGGTCACATCCAGAGGACAACACTAATAATGAGATGACAGTTCTAAACCCTGCAAAGATTAAGGAGAAGGTTAGTGTCAAGAAGAGAAGCCTTGGCAGGGTAGCACATAATAACTGCCTTAGAATAATTAAAGAGTTGCCAAATAGAAGTGGGATTCTGCTTGCTCCATTTGAGCCCAAGGGACAAAATTAAAACAGTGGGCACACATTACAGGAAGACATATTTCAACAAAACATAAGGGAAAACTCTTAACAAAGCTATTGAGAAGCAGAATGAGCTCATTTAAGGCCTAGTGAGTTTCCTGAAACTTGGGGGCATTGATGTACATGAAATTCCTGATGGGTATAAGCCTGTAAGAGATGGGCAAGATAAGTCCTTCCAACTCTACAATTCAATGATTCTCATTAGAAGAAAAGTACTAGAAAAATTAAAATTATTTCTATTAAATGGATAGAACCTCAAATGGATGGAACCTCAAACCATCAGGTTCCCCATTCCAAAACCCTACTAAATAGGAGATGGGGGGCACTGAATAAATAAAATAAGGCTTCAGAAATGATGCTCTGGGTTCAGCAGGGGATGGTTTTTACTCAAGGATTCATAGAGCCAACAGCCCTGAAGACAGCACCACATCTTCTGATTCTTGGAGCATAGAAGTTGTAGTTACATAAAGTGAAGCCCAAAAGCCCTCTGAGACCTGAGTCCTGTTAAGGAAGGAACATTTTACCTTCCCTGGAAGTCATAAGCCACAGTTAAAAGGCAACACTGTACAGTGACTCAACATTCTTCTAAGAGCTGTTTTCTAAGAGTGTTCTAAGAGCTGCCTTGTTTAGTGAGCTCACACCTGTTGGCTCTGGAACTCAGTACTTCATTGGTGTTGCTCTCTGGCTATCTGATCCCAACCCAACTGGATAACCACAAGTATCTTTGCTCCTTTATTTCTATGCTTGCCTTATGTACTTTGTTGAAATGCTTAACTTTACTTTGCCTCATCTCACATCTTAACCTGTCCTCCTTCTTGGTTTAACTCCTATCAGTTTTAACCTACTGTCAACTGACCAAGTAATGACCTAAAGCTCAGCATTTACCAACCAGCATGGCGGAGTAGGAAGTGTTAGATTTGGAGTCAGAGGACCTAAGTTCATACCCTAGCTTTGTTCCTTACTCTATATATATATATATATATATATATAACTTTGTACAAGTCACTTTACCACTGTAGGCTTCAGTTTCTCAATCAATAAAAGGAGAAGGTTGGACTATGTGACCTCAAAAGTCCTTCTCAAATTCTAAATCTATGAAATACCATAAGACCTTTGTCCTAGTCTCTTGTACTTTGGCCTCTGCCATGTTTCTGAATCACAATTATAACCACATGTTGGCCAACCCCTCCCATTCAGCCTGGCCAGACAAGCCTGCCGTCTCCACCCAGTTAAGCTAAGGCCAACCGGGTTCATTCTGGGCATTTACCCATGATTCTCCTTTCCCTGCTCCTTTAGCTGACTCTGTAGAGAATCCAAAAGTTCCCTGAGACTCGTATCTGGGATCCATACCCTATTAAAAACCAGCACAGAACTTAGACTGAGCACATGAAAGGAAAAACTCTTTTGTGTCTGTAGTTGTCAGATCAGCTCAGCCTAGGTTATGTTTCTTCTGACTCTCCTCAGTTCTCTCTCGACCATGATTGAAACCAAGAGCCTACTTGTAAGTGCAGAGGGTATAGTAAATCTGTTGCCCCAAGTTGAGATTTTCTGGAGTCTCATTCTGCTGCAATAACGAAGAGAGTGGATGATGAATGATTCAGAGAAGAATGTGGGAGATGAGAAAAGAATTCTCTCTACCAGCTGGGGCTGTGAAGCCACAGGGATGCAGTTCATAAAGCACCCCTTACCACCACCACCAGCAGCATCACTCCCAAAGTCATGCCAAGACAGGACTCCAACAACTCTTACCTGGTCTGAACCATCACAACAGCCTCTAAATTGCTGCCCCTGTTTCAAGTCTATCCCTTCTCCATCTACCTCCACCAGCTACCAAAATGCTATTCCTAGAGTGCAGGTATGGCCGTGTCACCCTGCTACTTAAGAAGCTCTAGGGTATCCTTGTTTCCTTTAGAAGAAGGGTTCTTAGCCTTTTTCATTTCATGGAGCCCTTTGGCAGTCCGGTGAAACCTATAGACCTGTTCTCAAAATAATCTTTTTAAATGCACAAAATACACAAGAAACAAATTATACTGAAATAATTTTCAAAAATACTGAAAAAAACCCAAACTCCAAAACCAACAGGTTCACAGACCTTAGGTTAAGAGTCTTTGCTCTTGAATAATTCATTCAGCCTCATTATCTGACTCCAGTACACCTCTCTAGACTTATTAAATGTCATTCCCCTCCCTTTCACACATTAAACAAATTAGTCTCTTTGCTGTTCCTTATATACAACATTCCATCTCCTATCTCCAAGTCTTTGTGGAGGCATGCCTGGTATGTACTCCCTCCTTTCTTCAGGCCTTTAGGATAATTTCCTTCAAAACTCAGCTCAGGCACCACTAATTACATAAGTTATTATTGATCCTCTCAACTGTTAGTGCCTTCCCCAACCCCCCAAATTACTTCATATTTTTGCTCTGTATATTTTGCATTTACTTATACGTATGCATAGTATTTCCCCAAATAGAAGGGAAATTTCTTGAGGGCAAGTACTGTTTTCGTCTTTATATCCCCAGCACCTAGCACAGTACCTGGCGCATAATAGTCTTTGATAAATGTTCATTTATTAATTGATCAGAACTGCTCCTTCCCATTCTACATGCACCCCATAGATGGAATATTTCTTTTGTAGGACATCACTTTCCTTTCAAGGTAGTCCCCATGTTCATTTTAACCTTATTTCACTTTGAGTGATTTGCAGTAGACCTTAGCAACAGTCTTTTGCATCAACCTGGAACCAATAGAAAAACAAAATCTTTCATATCTATTTTTTTCCTTGAAGAAGGAGGTAGTTTTCCTCATTTTTCTTGGTGAAGATAGAAACAACACCTCCTTTCACTCAATTCGATGGGATGAATATGACCTCACAGGCACATCTGAAACTTACTACAATATGACCCACTCAGCTTCCTCAAGAACAGGTCATGCTAAATTAATCTTATTTCCCCTTTTGATCATATTATAGAACTGGGGAGGCTATAGCTATAGGTTATTTAGCTCTTTAGCAAAGCATTTGACAAGATCCCTCTTGCTAGTCTTCTAAAAAAAAATGTAAAACCCTAGGTTAGAGGATAATACAATTAGGTGACTTCAGAATTTGTTGAATGGCTGGAGCCAAAGAGTTAATGGTTAACCTGCAGTGGTTAGGCATCCAATCTATTAATGGTTTGATGTCAACTTGAAAGGAAGTCTTTAGTGGAATGCCCCAGGAATCTGTGCCGCTTAACATTTTTATCAATGACTTATATAAAGGCATATTAAGTTTGTGTTTATTATAAGTGCTTATTAAATTTGTAGATGACTTAAAACTGGGAAGGATAACTAACACAATAGGTGATGGCAGGATTCAAAAAGATATCAAAAGGTTAGAATATTGGACCAAATGGTGTACGATAAAGTTTAATAGAGAAAAATAGAGTGTCATACAAGTTTTTTAAAAGATCAACTTTGCAAGCGTAAGATGGGGAGGGGGAGTTGTGATTAGAGAGCAATTCATGTGAAAGAGATCTTGGTAGGGGTGGGGGCAGTGTGGGGGTCCAGTTGACTAAACACTCAATGTGAATTGACTGCAGGTTTGGAAGCCAAGAAAACAATTGTAGTCTTAATCTGCTTCATGAGAGGCACAGTGTCTAATCCAGACCGCATCTGAAGTATAATGGGCATGAAATTTTAGGAAGAACTAAGGGGCCATTGTGTGGATAGAGATCTGGCTTTCAGGTCAAGAAGGCCTGGGTTCAAGTCCCCCATCTCATCACACCGACTATGTGATTGTATGTCACTTGATCTCTCAGTGCCCTAACACAAGGGCAGTTTGGTGGTGTAGTAGACAGTGGTTGGGCCTAGACTCAAGAACATTGGAGTTCAAATCCAGCCTCGGACGCTTACTAGCTGTGTGATCTTAGGCAGGTCACTTAACCTTGTTTACCTCAGTTTCCCTACCTGTAAAATGAGCTGTAGAAGGAAATGGCAAACCACTCCAGTATCTTTGCCAAGAAAACCCCAAATGAGTTCATGAGGAGTTGCTGATGACTGAATAAACTGAATAACAAACCCTGGTCAACTCTCTATAAGTTGCAGAAGAGTTGATCTATATTGAAAGAGGGAGTTACCTCACCTGGAGCTGTCTACACTAGTAAAAGCATAGGTCCTGATAGAAAAAATAATAAATAAGCTGGAGAGATCTGAACAAGGATGACTGGACTGGTGAAAAGCCTCAAGATCATGCTATATGAGGACTGGTTGAAGGAAATGGAGGTGTGTAAGTAGGAGAAGAAATTTGTGAAAGACATGATCACTAATCTTAAATAATTGGAGGGGCTGTCATCTCTTAGAGGCATTAGGCTTGTTCAGTTGGTCCCCGAACGCAGAATGAGGAACAACAGCAACGTTTTGCAACTAGGTAGAAGCTGCAGAGAGAATATTAAAGCTCGATGTTAGGACCATTTTTCTAATGCTTAAAGCACTCCCCAAAGTGAAATGGGCTCTTTTGGGAGGCAGAGGTCTACCCTTAGGGAGGTCTTCAAGCAAAGGCTAGATAACCACATGCTACATTGTAGATGACAAATCAATATTTGTTGACTAAGTGATAGTATGGATAATTTTTCTGGCATCTATTTGACCAAATGGCAGCTGAGGTCCCTTGTAATTAAAATTCTGTGATTCTGTGGCCCCTGAATAGAATATGGCCTTCCATGGCCATGCCTTTTGCAAAAACAATCAATTGGCTAAAGGGATAGGGTTGCATACACAGGAGCAGTGTAGAAATCCACACAGCGGAGTCAGGAAACATGGGGGAGGGAATTTGGTTGCAGATCTGTGAGAGGAAAAAAACAGAAGGTACTGTACATACATTGTGGTAGTAATTTACTACAGCCCATTTGGCCAGAATGTGGGATTAGATGATGAGTTCAAGGGGTATGATGGAAGAGAATAATGATGATGGATGTCGACTATTTGAATATCTGCTCAGCTTTGATACTAAGGACAAAATACATGAGAAATTTTTAACTTGCTCCTGATAATAACTTCATCCTTCTGATAGTAATAGAGAAAGCAACGAGATGAATATTTTTTCTAAACCTGAATCTGACAGTAAGGAGAAACTGGGTGACCGACATTTAGAGTAAATTACCATGCCATTTTAAAGTTCATGGTGCATCAGTAAAGGGGGAATGCCAGTCATTATCTGATGTATACTTGAGATTTTGAAAGAGCACAGCTCAAAGAGTTCATTTTCCACCTGACTGTCTCCCTGGACTTCATTATCTCCAGAAACTTATCATTCTGAAAAATCAAATCAACCAAGAAACACCTCCTTAGAGCACCCCACTCCCATCTCCTGGAGCCGTTCCTTCCCTCTGGTTGGAGAGGGTGGGAGGTGGCCATTTGGGAACTCTTCCCTGATTCTCCACCATTGACAGGGGCTACACAGGGAATCTTCTTCATCATTTTCTACTGGGTGACTTTCCTGGACTTCATCATTTCCACAAATTCATTATTCTGCAGTAATCAGCTCAGAAATTTATGCCCCCTTAGATATTTTCCCACCCTGACTGTAGGATTCTATTAAGTCCCTGAGCTGGGTCACCTTTGCCTCCCTGCTATTCAGTTTTTTTTATGTGTTGTCTCCCCCATTAGATTATAAGATTCTTGAGGGCAAGGACTATCTTATGCCTTTCTTTGTATTCCCAGAACTTAACACAGTGCACATAGTAGATGCTCAATAAATATTTGTTGACTCTCACTCTGACTCTGGTTCCTGAGATTATAGAACTCAAATCAAGAGGAATTAGATTTTTAGAAGACCTAGGTGTTGCAATGGCTTTCTTTTTTCTTTCTTTTTCTTTTCTTTTTTAAATTAGTGGAGAGAGTGGGAGGAAAAGAGACTAATTGTCTCTCTTGTTAATAAAGAAAAAAAAGAAAGAGGCCATTATTCAGAGGAGTAAGACACATCTGGAGGATGGAAGGAAGAACAGATAGTTCAGCATAAATAAAAGCTCAACACAGGAAGAGAGGAGGCTGGTACCAAAAAATGAAAAAAGAAACAACTAAAAGGTCTTTTAAAGCTATTTCTGGTGAGCATGGAGAAGGAAAATAAGAGAAATGGCAGGGTCATAATCAGGCGAGATGATCGTAAGTGGTGGCAGAAAGGAGGCAGAACTACTCAACCCTTATTTTGTATCTGTTTTCTCTACCCAGAGAATGATCCTCAGGAAATTGAATCCCAATTTAATTGTGGAGTACATCGAAATGGATGGGGCAATGTAGTCAATGAAGTCAAGCTTCTAACTTACTTACTTCTGTGAACTGGGCAATTAATTTAAAGCCTGCGTATTTCTGAAAACTCACCTCAGATGGATTTGTAACTTAATCCAAACTAGTCCAATCCAAAAAGCATTTTTTAAGGCTCTACATATGCATTCACATTAAACATGTTTTCACATTTGTTATGTTGCAAAGAAGAACTATAACCAATGGAATGAACCACAAGAAAGAAAAAACAAAACAAAAAAGAGAGAGCAAATAGTATGCTTTGATCTGCATTCGGACTCTGTAATTCTTTCTCTGGATGTGGATAGCATTTTCCATCATGAGTCCCCAAAAAGCATTTCTTAAGAAACCTACACATGAAAGGCACTGAACTAGACACAGACAACAAAAAATAGTCCCTGCCCTCAAGAAATTTACGTTCTACTCGGGACATACAGGTCAAGAAGACCTGAGTTCAAACCTAGCCTTAGACATTTACTAGCTATATGACCCTGGGTAAATCACTCAACATTAACACGTTTGCTTCAGTTTCCTCATCTGTAAAATGAGCTGGAGAAGGAAATGGCAAATCACTTCAATATCTCTGCCAAGAAAAACCCCAAAGGGGTCACAGAGCGTCAGGCACAACTGAACGACTGAACAACAGGGGGATATAGCACATGCAGAAGGATGTGTACGTTAATTTGAGGAGGGAGAGAGCACCAACACTAGGGGGATCAGGAAAGGTTAGATTTGTTCAACTTGTCCTCAAAGCTAGGAGCTAGGGATGGACATTGCAGAGATTTCTGTCATGTTCAGCTTTCAATAACCCCATTTAGGGTTTTCTAGCAAAGATGCTAGAGTGGTTTGCCGTTTCCTTCTCCAGCTCATTTTACAGATGAGAAAACTGAGGCAAAGTGAAGTGATTTGCCCAGGGTCACAACAGCTAGTAAAGTATCTGAGGCCAGATTTGAACTCAGGTGTTTCTGACTATGGCTCCAGCACTCTATCCACCGTACCACCTAGAGAGATGATTCTTTCACTAGGAATTATGGTCTACAATGGTGGAGGGAGCTGCCACACCAGTAGTTCCCTACACTGACAAAACTGTATCTCTATCCTTTCATGTATTTTCACACAGGCAAGGAGAGAGCAAGGTTGCACTCTACTGCCCACCATGACTTTAGGCCATCAGGCCATGGTGAGCCGCATTCCTAGGTATGGAAAAAAAAAAAACAACTTGTAGGTGAGATTGCTGAGCTAATGTCAATGATCTTTGAGAAAGCTCAGCAAATGGGACGGGGGCAATGAGATCAGAGGCAGGCAAATATCCTATTTTTCAATAAGGGAAAGAAAGTAGACTTCTCCAGCTGTGCACTGGTAAACTTGACATTGATTCCTAGCAGTGTTTTAGAAAGCACTAGTAAAAAGGGATGACTCATGAGCATGTAGAAAAGGAAGCAATGGTCATATGATTACGGTTTTCAAGCTAGATGACGTCACCTTCGACTCTTCATTCTTCTTCACTTTCCATATCCAATTAGTTGCTTAGTTCTATCGATTCTACTCAGGGAATTGTGGGAATTCATGACCCACGCTGACTCCATCTTGTGACTCAGATCTGGATCTAGTTCAGTTCCCTTTCTGTTCAGCTATGGGTGAAAACTTTATTCAGTTTTGGTAATTGCGAGAAAACTTTATCGGATTGTTTGAATCTAGCCTCATGTGGCTGGGAAGTTGGCCCACCTCTACGTGTTGCTTAGAGATCCTTAACCAATGACCAAGGTTATACTGAAACCCAGTCAGATCCAAAAACTGATGCAAGAAGTTTTCTCACAATTATATATCTCAACCAATCCATATGTCTTATCTGAAAACTGGCCCTGGACTGGTCAATCAGTTACAATTTTTTGTTCTTTTGTTCAAATACAGACACTGGTGTGGGGGGCGGGGAGTGGCACACCTCTTTTTTTCCTGAAATCAGGGAGTCACACCTGTTTGCTCTCTCCCTCCCAACTTGGAAAGTCCCTATTTTTTCCTCCAATTGAAATCAGATTGTCTAATTTTGTATCCTGGTTCATATCATGTTAATCATTTTCTTTTGATGCATTAAAATCTGTCTCCTCCTGTTTTGGGGGGTCCAGTGACAAGCTGAGGAGGCCTTGTCCCAATTTGTTATACATTTGGCATGCTTCGTTTAATAAATCAATATGCTTGGAAGCCCGAACCTTTGTTTCCTCAGTTATTTCAGACTTCACCCACCAAACTATCTTTGTAACATCTCTCACATACAACCTTCTCTCCTTTGCTGCTGCTACCACACTGGCAGAGAGCCCTTATTACCTCATGTCTAGTCTAGCCTTTTGATTGTTCTTTCTGCCTTGAGTCTCTCCTCACTCCAGTCCATCTTCCATTCAGTTTTTAAGGCAACCTTCCTAAAATACAGTTTTGATCACATCACCCCATTCAACATATTCCAGTCATCTTACACCTTGTTCCCACATACTTTGTGACCTAATGACAACTGGCTTTCTTGCTGCTTCTCAAACATGACACTCCATCTTCAGACCCCAGGCATTTTCCTCTGCCTGTCCCCATGATTGGGATGCTCTCTTTCCTCATCTCCTCTTCCTGGCTTCCCTGACTTTCTTTAAATCCCATTTAAAATCCTACTTTCTGCAAGAAGCCTTTCCCAATTTCTGACATTCCTCGTATCTTCCTTCAAAAACGATCTCCAGTTTATCTCGTATGTACCTTGTTTGTATATAGCTTCTTCCTTTAGACTGTGAGCTCCTTGGTAATAAGGGACTGTAGTTTGCCTTTCCTTGTAGCCTCAATTCTCAGCACAGTGCCTGGAACATCATGGGCACTCGATAAACACTTGTTGACCCAACTTGATCTAGTCCTGCACCCTCATTTTGCAGATGAGGAAACTGAGGCCCGGAAAGGCTAAGTGATATGCCTCAGGTCACACAAGTAATAAGGAGGTAAAGCAGAATTCAAACCCAAGTCCTCTGACTTTAAATCAAGTATGCTTGACACTTAGCCACACTACTTCCATTATAGATCTGCACCCGTTAATCAAGAGCAAGATAAGCCAGACTAACCTCACTGCCTTTAAAAAAAGAGTTATTAGACTAATAGATTAGGGCAATTGCTATGGATATGGTATATCTAGATTTTTAGCAAGACATTTGACAAAGTTTCCTGTGATGCCCTTGTAGATGAGACAAAAAAGATGTAGACTTGATGATAGTCTGTTTGGGTAGATTTGAAACTAGTTTAGTAATGGGAACCAAAAAGTGATATTTCCCCAATGTGGAGGGAGGCATCTAGTGAAATAACGCAGGACTTCCTTTTTGTCCTTATTTTGTTCAGCATTTGGGTGAGATGAAAGTACAGATGGCAAATCAAATTTGGGGTAATATGAGTCTGGGAAGGGTCACAACTCATTCAGTGACAGAATCAAGATCAGTAGATACTTGCTTTTACTAGCTAAAGGCAAGGACGCATTAATTTTCAGCAAAAGACAAATTGAACAGCATAGCAAAATAAACGACAAGAAATATTTCCCTTATGAGTACCAGGTTATGCTTTCCCACTGGTTATCATGCTGCTAGTGATGAGAGACACACACAGGGATGATAGGATCATAGATTTAGAGCTCAAAGAACTATTAGAAGTCATCTAATTCAGCTTCTGGGAACTGATGGCA
>JAQQSZ010000317.1:0-21216 GCA_028646595.1 Phalanger gymnotis | reverse complement strand
GCTCACGGCTCCTACTGCGGGCTGGCCTATCGTGCGGGTTCCGGCGCATTAATGGGCGATCTGGATAAAAATCCGCACGTGAAGCCTGACTGGGACAACGTCGAGTTTGCCTTGTTTATGGGTACTTCACCCGCCCAGTCCGGCAATCCGTTTAAACGCCAGGCCAGACAGCTGGCCAGCGCCCGCCTGCGCGATGACTTTCAGTATGTCGTTGTCGCCCCCGCGCTGCCGCTCACCACGGTGATGGCAGACGATCGGGGGCACTGGCTGCCGGTCATCCCCGGGAGCGATTCGGCGCTGGCGATGGCAATGATCCGCTGGATTATCGAAAACCAGCGCTACAACGCCGACTATCTGGTAATACCGGGCGCACAGGCAATGAAGCTGGTCGGTGAAAAGAGCTGGACCAATGCGACACACCTGGTGATCGCCGATGATAAGCCCGGGCTGGCCGGGCAGCATCTAACCCTTGCTCACCTGAATGCGGAGGGAGCCAGCGAACCGGTGGTGGTTAACGAAAGCGGTGATGCTGTCGCCGCCAGCGGCTGCCGGCGCGGCGCGCTCTTTGTAACGCGCCAGCTAACCCTGCAGGACGGGCGCAGCGTGACGGTCAAAAGCGGCTTCCAGCTGCTGAAAGAGTCCGCTGAAAAGCTCACCCTGGCGGAGTACAGCCAGCAGTGCGGCGTCGCGGAAGATAAGATCGCGGCGCTGGCGGATGCCTTTACCCGTCATGGCCGTAAAGCCGCGGTCATTACCCACGGCGGCATGATGGCCGGCAACGGATTCTACAACGCCTGGGCGGTCATGATGCTTAATGCGTTAATCGGGAATCTCAGCCTGGAAGGCGGCGTGTTTGTCGGCGGCGGCAAATTCAACGGCGCGACAGACGGCCCGCGTTACAACCTGGAGAGCTTTGTCGGTAAAGTGAAGCCGAAAGGGCTCAGCATCGCACGCAGCAAAACAGCGTATGAATCCTCTGAAGAGTATCACCGCAAGGCGGCGGCGGGCGTCTCCCCCTACCCGGCCAAAGCTCCATGGTATCCATTTGTCGCCGGGCAGTTGACCGAGCTACTGACCTCGGCGCTCGAAGGTTACCCTTATCCACTGAAGGCGTGGATCTCCAATATGACCAACCCGCTGTATGGCGTGCCCGGGTTACGGACCGTCGCTGAAGAGAAGTTAAAAGATCCGCGGCGCCTACCCCTGTTTATCGCTATCGACGCCTTTATGAACGAAACCACCGCCCTGGCCGACTATATCGTTCCCGATACCCATAATTTCGAAAGCTGGGGGTTCAGCGCGCCGTGGGCTGGCGTCGCCAGTAAAGCCACCACCGCCCGCTGGCCGGTCGTCCCTGCCGCCACCGCAAAAACCGCTGACGGTGAGCCAGTGTCAATGGAGGAATTTTGCATCGCGGTGGCGAAGCGTCTTGATCTGCCCGGATTTGGCGAAAACGCCATTACCGATGCTCAGGGTAACCGCTATCCACTCAACCGGGCTGAGGACTATTACCTGCGCATGGCCGCCAATATTGCGTTTATGGGTAAAGCGCCGGTTGCCGAGGCCAGCAGCGAGGATCTGACGCTGACCGGGGTGCAGCGTATTCTGCCGGTTATTAGCCAGACCCTGAAAGCGGAAGAAGTGAGCCGGGTAGCCTTTATCTATTCCCGCGGCGGGCGCTTCGCGCCGGACAAAAGCGGTCGAGCGGAGAATAGCGTCGGTCAATTGTGGGAAAAACCGCTGCAAATCTGGAACGCGGAGGTTGCCGCCCATCGCCATGCCATCACCGGCGAGCGCTACAGCGGCTGCCCGGCATGGTA
Source organism: Phalanger gymnotis (assembly GCA_028646595.1). Taxonomy (NCBI): domain Eukaryota; kingdom Metazoa; phylum Chordata; class Mammalia; order Diprotodontia; family Phalangeridae; genus Phalanger; species Phalanger gymnotis. The sequence goes on along the minus strand of JAQQSZ010000317.1, from coordinate 19,396 downwards.
TCCGGCCAGATTGTCCGACGGACGCGCTGTCGAAGCGCTTTTCCCGCGACAGCAGTGGCCGCTGAAGCTGATCTCATTTAAATCCAACACCATGGGCAGCGCCTCAACGGTGATCCCGCGCCTGCATCACCTCAAGCCGACCAACCTGGTGGCGCTGAACCCACAGGACGGCCGCCGTTTCGGTGTGGCGCATGGCGACAGAGTGCGCATATCCACGCCCGGCGGCCAGGTTGAAGCTGTCATTAGCCTGTTAAGTGGGGTGATGCCCGGCGTTATCGCGATTGAACACGGCTATGGGCATCGCGAAATGGGCGCGGCGCGGCACATCCTCGACGGCAAGGCTATGCCTGTCGCAGAGCAGGTCAAATCAGGTATTAACCTTAACGATCTGGGATTCGCGGACCCCACGCGAGAGGTGAGCAACACCTGGCTTGACTGGGTCTCCGGCGCGGCGGTGCGTCAGGGGTTGCCGGCAAGGATTGAGCGGGTATAGCCCCCATCGCTTCACTGTCCGAACAACTGAGACCGTTAGGTTTGCGGTTAGCCTCCTGAAACAAAACGAATCAGGTAAACAGCAAACCTACCGGTCATTCTCAGTTAAAACCTTTCCCGGCCAGGGCTGGCGTTGAAATTATTGAAGTTAGCCGATCATTTTAGAGGAAGATTGAATAATACATTGACGTTATTATCAATTTAGCATGACACAGCATTTTGAATATTCTTTTTAAGAACTAGCTAGCTAATTTCCAACGCAGTGTATGACTCCGGCCTTTGCCCGTTTTAATACTTATCACAACTCCCGTTATTTCCATTTGGCATAGCAAGTAGCGCATGCTGTAAATACTCGTATCCATTTCATTTGCAATCTCACGCGTCGTTAACTAGTCAAATTCCTCACTCATGACGCCACATCATCACCTCAATGGGGACATGCATTTCTCTCGAATTACCCTTCCCCCATCTCCAGCGCCTGCGACAGCGTCATAAAATTCTGCGGGGTTTCGTCCAGGTTGAGCTGCTGCAGTAGGTCGTTAAGATGCTCTCGCATCAGATCCTGGGCGCGAAGCGAATCCCCGGCCTTCAGCGCGGCAATGATATTGCTGTGTTCATCGCACTGACAATGCGTCGTCACATCCTGCTGATAGAGCATTACAATCAACGAACTCAGCACCATTAAATTATTCAGGATATCGCGCAGCACGTCATTATCCGCGATTCTTGCCATCAGCTCGTGGAATGCACCCAGCTCATAAACAATACGCCGCCGATCCTGCGCGTGCAGCGACTGGTGCTCGTTGTGCTGTTGACAGGCAATCTCTTCGGCGAAAAGCGCCATTTTCTCCGGCGTGATGCAGGACATAATCGCGCACTCGATGGCGTTACGGGCAATAAAGACCTCGCGGGCCTGTTTTGCCGTTGGCCGCGCAACCATTGCCCCGTAATTCGGTTCAATCGTCACAATCCCCTGGCCAGCCATCCGCTGAAGCGCGGTCTGCACATGATTACGGTTAGCCTGTAGCGCCTCAACAATTTGCGCTTCAATCAAACGCGTCCCTGGACGCAGCTTATGCTGCCCAATAGCCTGGGTGAGCGCTTCCACCACCCGATTCACTTCACGCTGCTTCGGCGTCAATTTTTCACTCATTTCGTTCTCTACCCTGGTTTACTCTCTGATCCAGACTCTTTTCCCACGAAAGTAGACTGCCTCAACGGCAGGCAAGCGCGCAACAACTTGCGCCGAACAGGCAGCATTCAACAAGATAAAACTGGCCTCATCGTTGAGTTTCGGCCATACCCTCTCGCCACTGTCGGCTAAAGGTAAACAATTGCCGGTGGCGATAGCCAGCGCCCGGCTCAGCTCAAACTCCGTACCGCGAGTATAAAGCCGCGCCCAGTCATGCGCTTTTTCCAGCATACTGGCCGAACCAAACGGCGACCAGTGATCGATAACGCTATCAGTACCACTTAACAACCGTACGCCGCGCTCGCGCAAAAACGGCAGCGGCATGACATCCTTGCCTATCGGCAGACAGGTCGCCAGCGATACGCCAAGCGCCGCCATCCTGCCTGCCAGTTCGCTAAGCTCCTCGCGATCAATTTGCGCCAGGCAATAAGCGTGGCTCAGCGTCAGCTCCCCTCGCAGCACCGGCTCCTGCTCCAGAGCATCCAGTAAATAGCGGATACAGGCAATGCCGGTGGATTTATCCTCATGTAGATGGTAATCAATACCCTTTCCCGCTTCGACGGCCAGTTCCAGGGTCGCCTCCAGCGAACGGACCATATCGCCATCGACTTTTGACGGATCCAGGCCACCGACCCACTCACACCCCATCGCCAGCGCTTTGCGCATCAGCGACAGCGAGCCTGAACGCAATAGCCCGTGCTGCGGGAACGCCACAATCTCACACTGTAACTGCTCCCGCCAGGGTTCCAACGCCTCCAGCAAATGCCGCAAGCTTTGCAGGCCGCTTACCGGCTCGATATTGCAATGACTGCGAACATAAGTTGTTCCCTGCTGCTGTAATAACTGAAGAAGCGCGTGGGTGCGCTGTACCGAGGTCGGTAGCAGCTCGGGCAGTATCTCCTGCTCAAGAGCGATCATCTCAAAGATGTCCTGCGCCCCGTTCTCCCGCGCCGCTCGCCATGGACCGCCATAAAAGGTTTTATCCAGATGGATATGCTCATCGCGGGTAACCGGCAGCATCAGATATCCTCTGCCATCCTGCGCCGCAACGCCTGGCAAGCGCTGCGTACCGGCGTAAAGCGCGTTAATTCTGCCGTCGATAATATCGAGGGTAAACTCTGCGCATTCGGTTCCCTGCACAACGCCCTGACGACGAATAAAGCCCTGCTCAAGGCGCACGTTAGTCAATAAATAGCGCTCACTCATCGGCGTGCCTCCGCAGGCAGAGAGGAAAGGTAGACGGGACAATTTCGGTAAGCGGCGGGTGGTTAACCGTACGTTCCGGGTAGCTGTCCAGGAGATGGGCAAAAACGCGCTGCGATTCAGCATGCAGTTCCGCGAAGTCATAACCCGCCTGAACCAGACGGCCCTCCCAATATACCTTACGCCCGGCAATGATTGTTCCGCTAACATCGCGCCCGTTGCCGCTGAGCACCAGCGCGGCGATAGGGTCGAATATCTGACCTAATGCGGGCTGCGTCAAATCCACCACGATCATATCCGCCTGGCAGCCAGCTGCGAGCCGCCCCAGGTCGTCACGCCCCAGCGCCTGCGCTCCGCCAAGGGTGGCCATGCGGTAGTAATCGGCGCTGCTGGCAGCTGACATGTCGCCGGTCACGATTCGCGTCAGGATCGTACCCAGATGCATATTGCTGAACATATCCGGCGGGAATGTATCGGTGCCGAGCGCCATATTGACCCCAGCGGCCTTAAGCTGCGGATACTGTTCAAGATATTTTGCATGACGCCCGGATACCAGCGGACAGGAAACCACCGTCGCCCCGGAGCGCGCCAGACGCTCAATGTCCTGCGCTATTCGTGGCGCGCTGGGCTCAGCACCGCCCAGATACTGGCCGTGTGGTAACAGCATATGTCGGTTTAACAGCCCGGCGTCTTCCAGTACCTCCAGCGAACTCTTGCCATTATAGCGGCGAGCAATTTCGTTGATTTCCAGCTCACTCTGACAGCAGTGCAGACGCGTCGGGCAGCCTAACTCATGCACCAACCCGGCCAGTTCGCTGAGCCACTGCGGATCGCCACCTTCTATTCTGTCCGGTGCCAGCATTCCGCTGATGGTCGGAACGTCACGCTGCTGCAAACGCAGGAAAAAGCGTTGTGCGTCATCAAGGCCGCGTCTGGCCTGCTCGCGGTCTTCCCGACGGCTGAAGTGCCCTGCAGCATCGGTGACATAATATCCGGACATAAACGCCGGGCCGAGCCAGGCGCGCGCGCCGAGAGACTCGGCGACGTCCGCCGCATAAAGATATTCGTCGAAATCTTCCGCCCACTGGCGATAGAGAATTGACGTTATTGGCGCAAAGCTGGTAATCCCGTTGCGCAGTAGCTGGCTGTAAGCATAACGTTTGGCGAAATCGAGCTGTTCGCGGGTATACAGGTCGCGGCGTCGCCAGTCATCCGCAACGATCCGTCCTTTTTGCCAGCCAGGCTGATTATCAAACGCCAGTACGGTGGTATCTAAATCGCCCAGCGCGTCCAGGTCTATAAAACCAGGGCCAACCAGACTGTTGCCAACGTGAATCTCTTCATCAACAGGGCCCGGATAATCGTGGCCAACAAAGAGGATTTTATCTCCCTGATAGACCACTTCACCGTCGGCATACAGGCAGTGATCGCCCTCGCGGTAACCCACCACCCAGGCGGCGCAAATACGCGTTATTTTCTCATTCATCAAAACAGGCACTCCCCGTTTTCCGCTACCAGCACGCCGCCTTTAAACACTTTCCGCTCGCGCGGAGCTTCCACCAGCGCTTCCACCATACTGCGACCGGGGATCAGTACCAGGTCCGCGCGACAGCCAGGCTCAAGTCCGTAATGTTCCAACGCCATGACCCGCGCGCCGCCGTGGGTCACGCTACGGGCGGCGCGCGAGATTTCACTATCTTTACGCCAGCGGTAACGCAGACCCATAGTCACTGCCCGCTGAATCATATCGCCGTTACCGTAAGGGCTCCAGGTATCGCGTACGCCATCATTCCCGGCGCATATCGCAACCCCTACGCTATCGAGCAGTTCCCACGGCGGCACGGCAATATCGGCAGGCGCGGTTGTTGCAACGCTGACGCCCAGCTCTGCCATCTCTTCGGCAAATCGCTGCTGACGAGCGGGTTCCAGCATCCCCAGACAAAAACCGTGGCTGATGGTGACCGCATTCTGCTTCTGATAACGGCGAATAAACGCCAGGATCAGCTCAAGGCTAAATGCGCCGAGTTCACCGCGTTCGTGCAGATGAATATCGATTTTTTTATTATGCTGGCAGGCCAGTCTAAAAATGATATCCAGATGGCGCTGCGGGTCGCGGTCAAAAGCGCACGGGTCCAGACCGCCGATCAGATCCGCCCCCATTTCCAGCGCCCGATCCAGAAGGGCTTCACTGCCAGGGTTTTGCAAAATACCGCTTTGCGGAAAAGCAACAATCTCGATATCGACCTGCTGCGCCAGAATTCTGCGAGTCTCAAGCACCCCTTCAAGATTGGCCAGGCCAATTTCATTATCAATATCCACATGGGTACGGATAAACGAGGTGCCCGCGGCAATACCTCGCCGGGCGATACGCTCGGACTGGATCTGAGCATCGGGCATTCGTTCATGCCGATAGGCGCGTTCGTTGGCAATGATTGCCGCAAGATCGCGCGGAACGTCGTTGACGTACCACTCACGTCCCAGCAGCGTTTTATCCAGATGCGCATGACCATCCACCAGACCGGGAAAGACCTGATAACCGCGGCCGTCAACCACAGTCGCCTCTTCAGGAGGTTCCAGCTCTGCCGCTCGGGCGGCAATCTTTCCCTCCTCAAGCAGCAGATCAACGGGTGAAGAGCAGTCAAAAGGCGTGACGCCTTTAAGCAAAATGGTGGTCATCTACGATACCTTCGCAAGTGGAATAGAGGCGGAACCGGCCATCACTTCGATCGGGAAATGGCATTCCAGTTGATGATTATCGCTAAGGCTGTGCGCGGGCGGCATGGCCTGGTGGCACAGCGGTTTAGCATAGGGGCAACGCGGTGCGAACGCGCAGCCTGGCGGTGGCGCCAGCGGGCTGGGCGCTTCTCCGCGTATCGGTTCGCGCGCGCTGGATGGCGCATCAAACTGTGGGATAGCTGCCATCAACATGCGCGTATAAGGGTGCGCCGGATGGGTGAAGATCTCCTCTACGCTGCCCTGCTCAACCAATCTGCCGAGATACATCACGCCGACCCTGTCGGAGATATGGGAGATCACCGCCATATTATGGCTGATAAAAAAGTAGGTCAGGCCGTTTTCCCGTTGCAGTTTGCGCATCAGGTTGAGCACCTGGGCCTGAACCGACACATCCAGAGCCGATGTCGGTTCGTCGCAAATCAGAAAACCTGGCTGTGTTGCCAGCGCGCGGGCAATGGAAATCCTCTGGCGCTGGCCGCCGGAGAATTCATGGGGAAATTTATCCAGATCGCCGGCGGAAAGACCAACCTGGGTCAGCAGGTCGCCGCAGTATTCCCGAGCCTGGCGCGTGGTACCGACCTTTTTCGCCAGCACCAGCGGTTCCGCCAGCGAGCGGCCGATGCGCCAGCGCGGATTCAGGCTGGCATAGGGATCCTGAAAGATCATCTGGGTGCCATTTTGCCCCACAGTTCCAGCCATTTGCGGGCTGCGCCAGGCATAGTTTATTTCACCGGAGGCAGGTTGATAGAGTCCGGCCAGCGCACGGGCGACTGTCGATTTTCCGCACCCCGACTCGCCCACGATGCTGAACGTCTCTCCCTGACGGATAGAGAGACTGATACCGCGTACCGCATGCAGCGTTTTTTTCGCCGCCGGACGAAACATCGACGTTTTTTTCTCCCGCCCCAGATTGAAGCGAATATGCAGGTCGCGAATGGTCACAACTTCCGGGGCCAGGCCCGACGGTTCGTTCATAGCGGTTCTCCTTGCGGATGAAAACAGGCCAACTCAGCCTGGTGTCGCTGCTGCATCTTTGGCTGGTGGTCGCGGCATTGCGCGCTGGCATGCAGACAGCGTGAATGGAAAGCGCAGCCCTGCGGCAGCGTATTCAGACGCGGCATCGCGCCATCAATTTGCGTCAGGTATTCGCGACGCTCGCTCATTGATGGAATGGACTGAATCAGTCCCCGGGTGTAGGGGTGTTGAGGATGACGAACCACCTGCGCGATCGGTCCGGTTTCAACAATCCGCCCGGCGTACATCACCGCCACTCTTGTGCACACCTCCGCCACCACGCCCATATCATGGGTAATGAGCATCACGGCGGTGCCGTGCTGTTCGCACAAACGACGCAGTACGCCCAGAACCTGAGCCTGCACCGATACATCCAGCGCGGTGGTCGGTTCATCGGCAATCACCAGTTGCGGGTCAACGCACAGCGCCAGCGCAATGACCACGCGCTGACGCATTCCACCCGAGAGCTGGTGTGGATATTGATCGATACGCTGACGTGGGCTATTAATTCCCACTTCAGTAAGCAGGGAAACCGCGCGCTCCCGCGCCTCGTTTGCCGATAAAGGAAGATGGGTACGAATGGTTTCTATCAGCTGCTGCCCGATGGTCAAAACCGGGTTCAGGCTGGTGAGCGGATCCTGAAAAATACAGCCTATTGCCTTACCACGCAGCAGGCGCCTGGCTTCTTCGTCAAGGTTATCGATGCGTCGATTGGCAAACCAGATTTCACCCGCCCGAATGCGTCCGGGACTTTGCAGCAATCCGGCAATCGCCGCACCAGTCAGGGATTTCCCCGCGCCCGACTCGCCGACCATACCGAGGATCTCTCCTGGCTGCATCGATAGCGTCAACTCATGAATCGCCTGGAGGTTGCCTTTGCGATGCAGGAATTCAATGCTCAAATTTTTCACTTCCAGTAACGCCTGTGGAGAAGCCGTCATTATCTTTCCTCTTTAGCGCAGCTTAGGGTTGAGCGCGTTGAGCAACCAGTCGCCGAGAACGTTAAACGCCAGCGAAAGTATGACCAACAGCGTGGCCGGGAACAGAACGATCCACCATTGCCCGGAAAAGAGGTACTGATTGCCTTCATTAATAAGTGTTCCCAGCGAAGGCTGGTCTGGAGGCATTCCGACGCCGAGAAATGACATGGTGGCTTCGGTGAGAATCGCGACACCCAGATGTAGGGTCGCCATCACCAATACCGGGCGCATGACGTTGGGCACAATGTGCGCCAGCATGATATGCAGATGGCTGCCGCCGCTAATTTGAGAGGCCATAACATATTCCCGCCCTTTCTCCAGTAAGGTCAGGCCGCGTACCGTGCGGGCGTACTGCATCCATCCGGTCAGAGCAATAGCGCCAATCAGGATAGCCGGGGCAAAATGGCCGATATACTCTTTCGGAATTGCCACGCGAGCCACCCCGCTGACCAGTAGCGTGAACATGATGGTAGGAATACTGAGCATAGCGTCAGCAAACCGCATGATCAGCGTATCCACGATGCCGCCGAAATACCCGCTCAGTACCCCCAACCCCACGCCAATAGCCACCGAAGCCAGAACGCTCAGGCCACCGATAATCAGCGAAATATTCAGCCCATAAAGCATCAGGGAGAGTATATCTCGCCCCTGAACATCGGTTCCCAACCAGAAGCGCGGATCGCCGCCACTCATCCATGCGGGCGGTAGTTCTGAATCCATTAAGTCAAAACCAGCGGTATCAAAAACATTATGCGGCGCAATCCAGTGGCTGAATAATGAGCAAAGTAAAATCAACATACAGCAGGTGAAAGCGATGACCGCGCTTTTACTTTTCCAGAATAGCCATAAAAAATCGCTATCAATAAAGGCGCGCCAGCGCGCTGCGATTCGGGGAGCCAGTTTTTGCCCGGCCGTCGTATTTGAATAATGACGAGTTTGCATCACGGTTCCTTATTGCGCACGCATACGGGGATCAATCAGATAATAAAGCAGATCGACGATGGTATTTATCATAATAAATATCAGAGCGATGAATAATAGGTAGCCGGATAGCACCGGGACATCGACATAGTTGATCGACTGAATAAGTAATAGTCCCATACCCGGCCATTGAAAAACGGTCTCAATCACTATTGCAAAGGCGATTAGCCCACCAATTTGCAAACCAATTACCGTGACAACCGGCAATAAGGCATTACGCAGCGCATGGCGAAACCAGATACGGTAATTCTCAATGCCGCGTGCGCGCGCAAATTTAATATAATCAGCCTTCATCACTTCCAGCATTTCTGTTCGTACCAGACGCATAATGATGGTAATCATCGACAGCGCCAGGGAAAGCGCCGGAAGCACAATCGAGCGCCAGCCTGATGCGGTCAGCAAACCAGTCGACCAGAAACCTATTTTAACGGTTTCACCGCGGCCGCTGGAGGGAAACCAACCCAGCCATACTGAAAACACGATAATCAGCATAATACCAATAAGAAACCACGGCAGCGAAACCCCAATCAACGAGAGAATTTGCACCCCCTCACGCAATAGTTTATTGCGCGTAATGGCGACCCAAACGCCAAGCGGAAAGCCGACTGCCAGCGATATTATGACCGCGACAAACACCAGTTCCAGCGTGGCCGGCAGTCGCTCCATAATCAGTTGAAAGACAGATACCTGGTTGTAATATGAAATGCCGAAATTACCGTGAAGTAAACGGGAAAGATAATGTAAGAACTGCACAAAAACCGGATCATTTAATCCCAGGCTGGCGCGTAGTTGCATTCGTTCTACTTCCGTGGCGCTTTCCGGCAGCATATTTGCCACCGGGTCACCAAGATACTGAAACAGAATAAACGAGATCAGCGCTACGCCGGCCAGTAACATCGCAGCCTGAAACAGCTTACGCAATAAAAAGAACATTATTGCCTCCGGATAAAAATTAATGTCTGCGCTGATAAACGGGGACCGACGCCATCGAATTACCCAGCAGGCAACCCGAAGATGTTTATCCCCAATGAATAAACGAGCAAGAAAAATTAATTATGGTGTAACGTTAGCGTACCACAGGCGCTGTACATTATCTGGCGTCTGTTTTAATTGTAGATTTTTACTCAGTGCCCATACCACAGGTTCGAAATGCATCGGTAAAAAAGGCAAATCTTTATTAGCAATTGCCACCGCCTGGCTAAGTAGCGCAATACGTTTTTTATTATCCAGCTCACCGACCGATTGATCGATAAGCTTGTCGGCTTCGCTATTGCTGTAGCGCGGAATATTAAAGGTGCCCATATTTTTGCCATCGTTAGTATGCAATAGCTGAACTGCGACGCTATAGGGGTCCATAATCGGCAGGTTTGCCCATCCTAACACCCCCACGTCGGTACGGCCATTGACCAGAATCGGATCGTAGACGCTGGCTGGATGGACGTTGAGGTTGGTTTTCACGCCAATCTTTGCCCAGAAGCTTTGTACCGCCTGGCACCATTGTGCCGCATTAATATAGGTGCCCTCAGGACAATCAAAGGCCAGATTAAACCCGTTTGGATACCCCGCATCGGCCAGTAATGCCCTGGCTTTTTGCGGATCAAACGGGATATCCGGACTGCTGGCGGCGTTGTAACCCGGAATATCCGGCGCCAGATAGTTATTGGTGGGCTTTGTCAGCCCACGCATAACCTTCTGGGTAATCGCCTCGCGATTAATCGCCATCAGTAAAGCCTGGCGGACACGCAAATCTTTCAGCGGGTTCTCGGCTTTGTCATTCTTAGCATTGAGCTTATCGCGCATATTGAGGCTTAAATAGTCCACCCGCAGCGAAGGGCTGATCTGCATATTGATCCGGGAATTGCTCTGCAGGCGCGGAATATCCTGTAGCGGGACCGACGTCACCAGGTCGTACTCTCCCGCCAGCAGCCCTGACAGGCGCGTAGCGTCGGAGGTCACCGGTTTGAAAATAATTTTATCGATGTTGCCGCCGTGGGCCGCGTTCCACCAGTTCGGGTTACGCACCAGCACCATCTGGGTGTCCCGCTGGCGGCTTTGCAGAATAAATGGCCCGGTGCCGTTAGTGTTATTGGTAGCGTACCCCTCCGTTCCCTGGCTGATATCGGTTGGCTTGAGTGCGTTGTGCTCCGCCAGCCACTCTTTATCCATGATCATCACGCCGGTCAGTTCATTCAGCGCGATACCGGTTTTCTTCACCAGATGGATATCGACGGTATATTTGTCGACGGCCACAGCATCCTTAATCGTCGAAGCGTTAGCACGGATCCCTGATGCAGGGTCGGTCACCCGGGCAACCGAAGCGACAACATCATCGGCGGTAAAGTCATTGCCGTTATGAAATTTGACGCCTTCACGCAGCTTAAAACGAATTGTCGTATCGTCGGTCTGCTGCCAGCTGGTTGCCAGCCACGGTTGAATTTGCAAATTATCATCGCGCTGCACCAGCGCTTCATAGATATGGTTCTGAAAGGTTAATGCCTTGGTAGAGGCGTAGGCATCCGGATCCAGCGTTGGGATGTCGGCATCGGTCGCCCAGCGAACCACATTCTCCGCGCTCGCCTGCTGACTCATCAGTCCGATAACGCTTACAGCCAGCAGCGATAACACTATTTTTTTCATCATGCACCACTCGAGTTGTTTGCTAATAACATTGCTAGCAATTGCAATAACGATGCCAGGTCGTTTATTTTTGCTGCAATTGATGCGCAAGGATCCATTCGGCGCTGTCATTCCAGACGTCCATCATGGTTATCTCCCCGCCCTTCACTTCATAGCGGTCAAGATAGCGGTTTCCTTCAAACTCACGTCCGTCCGGCCAGCAACCATAGAGGGTGCCGGTGCAGTAGATCACCGTGTGATCGTCACCTTTCGCCATCCATTCGAATTCGCCGGGCTGTTTCTTAACCCAGCGGTAACGGTCAGCATTAAACGCGGTGACCTCATGGACACGAGCCATCCGCCGCTTACCGGTAAAGGTGATCTGCACGTTTTCCGCCATCAGCGCAGCGGCGCGATCGGGGTCCGGCGCCATTGACGCCTCCAGGAAGTTTTTTACAATCTCAACGGCCTGCTCATGTACGCTTGTCATTCTTCTCTCCTCAATGAAATGCACTGCTAAGGTTCAATTGGTGCGTTTACGGTGCAAACCTTGCTTCGTTATGAAGCCTCTGACAGATAGCGCGCGGCGATGTCACCCGGAGTGGTTAGCCAGACGTCATCGCACTGGGCGACCAGTCGCGTCAGGGTTTGCTTTAAGTGATAAAAACGGAAAGGCTGGCCAACGATATAGGGGTGCAGCGCAATGCCCATTATTTGCGGCTGCTGGCGGCTACGCTGGTGGAGCTCGCTGAACTGATCCTCAACCATCCGGCAAAAGGTCTCGATGGAGACGCCGTTGGGAATGATGGTCGGAATATCGTTGATTTCCTGCGGATAAGGTACCGACAGTAACGTTCCGCTGGCGGTTTGCATGGGGGTCGGCATATCGTCGTGCGCCCAGTTCAGGTTATAGCTGAACCCGTGGCGGTGAAGAAAATCAGGAGTCTGGTGGCTTTCAGAAATCCACGGAGAGAGCCACCCCGCAACCGGTTTACCCTGAAATTCACTCAACCGCTGCTGGCAGTAGCTAATCAGATGTTCTTCATCCGCCGGGGCCAGATCGCCCTGGCGCTGAGAGTTGGTGTGCCCATGAGCGATCAGTTCGCTTCCGGGCAGCGAAAGCCATCGATACAAAAGGTCCGGGCAGTAATCCAGAATGGCCGTGTTACTGATAACCGCAGGTGGAATCGTCAGTTCAGCAAACAGATCGGCCAAATACCAGGCGCCAACCCGGTTCCCGTAATCTCGCCAGCTATAGTTGAGAATATCGAGTTGATTTGCCGCCTGTGAGAGCTTCGCCCCCTCCTGACAGCCAAACGCGAAGTGTTCGAGGTTGATAGCCACATACAGTGCGAGCCGTTTCCCTCCCGGCCAGCTGACTGCCGGAGTATCCGCGGCAGAACGCCACGGGAAACGCTGGTGATAGTTAAGCTCCCAGAGGATGTCAGGTGTCGGCATAGCGATATCTCTTGTTCAGGGGGTGATAGTGGGTTAACAGCAACATCTGTACCAAGATAGCATTATTGCTAGCAATGAATGCAAAATGAGAAGATTTCATACCCGCAGAGGAAGTGGTGTTATTTGTCTTGTTCCTTGTTATTCTGCGGAATTGTTGCCCAGGCGACTATTATTCAGCGTACTGATTATCCAGAGGCTGGCCTGATCGCGACACTGTTGTTGCCGATTCATTATCCAGTTAGTAAAAACGGAGAACGGCAAACTTATTTACGCCTGCCATGCAGGTGTTTTTTCACAGGGAGAATGACCGTGAGATTTGCATCAGTCCCTTTTAATCAGAATCAGGTGGGTTGGCCCCTGAATGAGATTGACCGTCAAATACAACCGCAGCTGAGCGGCGACATTAAAGCCGACTGGGTGGTTATCGGCTCCGGCTATGCCGGCGTAAGCTTTGCCCGCAGGCTAGCCAACCTCAATCCGCAGCTGAACATCGTGCTCATCGACGCCGAATGCGCCGCGACCAGCTCCTCGGCCCGCAATTCGGGCTTTATCATTGGTCTGCCGCATAATATCGGCAGCTCTACCGCTGAGCTGAAAAAAGCGCAGGACTACCGCGCCCTGCTCCAGGAGGGGATCCGCCTGCTCGATGAAACGGTGACCGAGCACCAGATTGAGTGTGAGTGGGAAAACGTCGGGAAATATCACTGTCAGATAGATCCCACCAGCGAAACCATCATGCAGGAGTACGTGGATAATCTGCAGCTCATGCAAGAACCTTACAGCATGCTAAACAGCGAAGAGCTGTTTCAGAAGTTAGGTACACGGATTTACAGTAAAGGTATCTATACTCCCGGCTGTATTCTGGTGAACCCGGCAAAGTTAATTGCCGGACTCGCGCGCCATTTGCCGGATAATGTGACGGTTTACCACCAGACCCCGGCGCTGGCGATAAATAGCGAAAATGGTGGCATCCGTGTCACCACCCTGCAGGGCACGATCCGCGCAGGTCAGATCATGCTGGCCACCAATGCACTCTCCCGCGAACTCTCTCCAACAATGACTCGCCAGGCGTCGATGGCGACCTATGCCAGCATCACCGCTCCGCTTAGCCCCGAGCAGCGTCAGCGTCTGCCGGCGATGCAAAGCTGGGGACTAACGCCGGTGAACGCGATCGCTGGTGCTACGCTGCGCTATACCCACGATCATCGTTTTCTGATCCGCCAGCATGTCGATCCTGCGCTGCGCGGCATGATTACCGCCGGACAAACCGCCAGGGCGGCGCGGCAGCATCTGGCGCTATTTCGCAATGCGTACCCGCAGCTGCAGGATGTGCCGCTGGAGCGGACCTGGTCCGGGACTATCAGCGTGACCCGCAACGGCGCGCCGGTCTGGGGAGAGCTTGCGCCGAAGGTATGGACAGCCGGAGGCTGTAACGGCGCCGGGGTATCCAAACAAACCATCGCCGGGACGCTTCTTGCCGATCTGGCGATGGGGCAGGACAACCCGCTGATCGCCGCCATGCAGTCGCTCGGCCAGGCAAACTTTATGCCGCCATCCCCATTCCTGGATGTCGGCGTAGCCGGGGCGTTATTGAAAGAGCGCTATATGGGCCGTAAAGAAACGGCCATGTAGTCTCCCGGGAGGGGGACACACAGGTTTCAGCAGCATAGCTGAAACCTGTTGGTCGGTTAGTCAGGGATGGTTTCCCCTTTACGCAGGGTCAGGACTTCAAATCCATCGGCTGTAACCGCAACGGTATGCTCCCACTGCGCGGACAGCTTTTTATCGCGGGTGACCACCGTCCAGCCATCTTTTTTGGTTTTAATTCGGCTGTCGCCCTGATTCACCATCGGTTCAATGGTAAATACCATCCCCTCTTTAAGCACGGCCCCGGTCCCCGGCGCGCCATAGTGCAGCACCTGGGGATCTTCATGCATCTCTCTCCCGACGCCGTGGCCGCAATACTCTCTGACCACGCTATAACCGTTACTTTCGACATAAGTCTGGATCGCATGGCCGATATCGCCCAGCGTCGCGCCCGGCCTGACAACCTTGATCCCTTTCCACATCGCTTCGTAGGTTTTCTGCACCAGCCGACGGGCCAGCGGTGCAACCTCGCCAATCAGATACATTTTGCTGGAATCGGCAATCAGCCCCTCTTTTTCCAGCGTAATATCCACGTTCACAATCATGCCGGATTTCAGATGTTCGCTCTCCTTTGGCATACCGTGACAAACCACTTCATTAATCGACGTATTCAGCACATAGGGGAAATCATACTGCCCTTTGCTGGCGGGGCGTGAATGCAGATCGTTGACGATAAAATCCTCCACCCGGTTGTTGATGGCCATGGTGGAGATCCCGGGCTGAATAAAGGTATCCAGCATGTCGAAAACCGAAGCCAACAGCTCACCTGCTCGGCGCTGTCTGGCCAGTTCGTCCGCGGTCTTAATGGGAATTGATAGCATTGATCACCTCCAGCAACCGGTCAGAGCCGGACTTGAGCATCATCAGCTTGATTTGCTGATGGTTAAGTTCGGGATAGAGTTCGCTCATCATACCCAGACGGATCCAGTACTCCGCCTGGGCGTTGACCGAACGCGACATCGCCTTACTGGCGTCACGAATATCGTCGTGCAGCAGGTCGGAAATTTTTACAATGCCCATTTATACGTACCGTAACGTTTTATATATGTTTCGTATATTACGCCACCGCGATCAAGCTGACAACGTTTGCCGTCAGAAAGCAGAAAACGGGGTTGCGGTTTTTATCACCTGCGCTAAGGCTGGTTAACGTTCACAGCCACTATCTGGATGTTCCGAGGTTCAACAACGGTGCCTTTCGTCGTCACAAATGCATTGTGGACGACGTCCCCGCTCTCTTTATCCATCAGCGCAATATGAGGTTCATCATGCAGGATATTTTTATGCCCCCACGCCATCAGGGAAAACAGGATCGGCGCCAGGCTGCGGCTTTTTGGCGTAAGGATGTACTCATAACGTTCGCGCGCCCCTTCTTCCTGATAGGGCGTTTTGCTCAGTAAACCCAGTTCCGTCATTTTCTTTAACCGGTTTGCCAGCGTCTGTTTTGGCATTTTTGTATGCGAGCGGATCGTTTCAAAGCGGGTCACGCCGTATAAAGCCTCTCTTAAAATCAATAAAACCCATTGATCTCCCAGGATTTCCGCTGCCGCAGAAAGTCCGCAAAGCTCCGGTAACAGGTACGGAACTGAATTATTTTTTGACATGTTCGTTTTCGCTCTCTAACCTGAGTATGAATTTTAGACCTAGATTACTAAGGAGAATACAATGCCCTTCGTCAATGTACAAACCATTAAAGGAATGATGAATCCGGAGCAAAAAAAAGAGCTCTTACGCCGCATGACCGATCTGATTGTCGAAATTGAAGGGAAAGGCGATCCCGAATTCCGTCGTTCAGTCTGGGTTCGCATTGATGAGCATGAGCCGGAACAGTGGAGTCTGGGCGGCATGCAGCCCACGGCTGAAGCGATCGCGGCAAAATTTTCATCGCCTAAAGCGTCATAACCTGATGGCGTTTTAACGCGTCATCCCTGCGGGAAATTGCGGACAACTTTTATGTCCGCTTTTACGCCGCCCGACGCACGCTCAAAAACGGCCATAAACCGACGCTCCGGGGCTTATTTTACGGAACACACCACGGTCGCATGATCCCACCATGGGTTCTCATTGACGTTCACCTCAAGCACATCAAAATGTTCATTGCGGATCTCGTCCAGCAGAGCCTGGAGCGGCCGCAGCGTACGCCAGGGTTGACCCTCTTTGAGCAAATGATGGCGAACGGGATCATAAGCGGCCATGTCTTCGGGGTGACGTGGAGTTCCGCACATGGAACCGATGACAAACCGTCCTCCCGGCCTGAGCAATCTTCTGACTTCCGCAAAGCAAAGATGCCGGGCTTCGTCAATCAGGCAATGCGTACAGCTGCCATCGATAATGAGCTCAAAGGTCGCATCCTGGCACTGATGAATATGGCAGACATCCCCGACAAAAAATTGAGCCGCGAGCCCCGCTTGCTGAAAACGATTTTCTGCCCAGCGGATCGCGGTTGCAGACAAATCTATCCCCCACACGGAATAGCCTCGTTCAGCAAAATACTGCGCTGCCATAGCGCCATTCCCGCACCCCAGTTCAAGGACTGGCGTTCCTGCCTGGGGAAAGTACTGGTGTAAATCAAGCCAGCTAAACACCCGCTCCTGTTGTGTCTTGGCCCTTAAATAACCCTCGCCAGCCCAGGCGATGGCGCCATTTTCCAGCAGCTGCCGGTACTTTTTTTCATAGGGATTCATCGTAAAGACGCCTTTTTTTAGCCACAACGCACGCCACTCTACTCTCTATCGCGCAAGAAGAGATCCCCCCGTTTTTAGCGACTCCCCGTTACCTTGGGCAGTAATTGCTCAATCACGCTGATGATGCTTCTGACCCGCTGCGGAATAAAGCGGGCGTCAGGGTAAACCGCATAGAGGAAGCGATCGGGTAATCGCCAGGCGGGTAACACCGGCACCAGCCTCGCGGATTGCAAAGCGTTGGCTGCGAGGGGCAACTGCATGCCACCAATGCCAATACCGGACTCCAGCGCCTGCAACAGCGCTTCGCTGGTGTTAGCCCGAAACACGGTATTGACTTTCACATCGACCGTTTTATCACCCGAGACCAGCCGCAGCGGCGCGTCCTGCGCGATGCCGCTGAAACGTACGTGCGGATGGGCAGCCAGTTCGCTCACGCAATGCAGTTCTTTAAAACCCGGGGCGGCAAATAGCGCGGTTTCAATACGCGCCAGCACGCGCGCCGCATGCCCTTGAGGCGGTTCACTGCTTAACCGCAGCGCGACATCCACCCCTTCCGTAACCAGATCGGCAATACGGTCATCAAGCGAAAGCGTCAGATGCAGCCCGGGGGTCATTTTCTGCAGCGCCAGCAGATGCGGCAAAAAGATCTGTCCCAGACCGCTCGGTAGCTGCACATGTACCCTGCCTTGCCGCTGACTATCGCTGGGGTT
This sequence comes from Phalanger gymnotis, assembly GCA_028646595.1. Taxonomy (NCBI): domain Eukaryota; kingdom Metazoa; phylum Chordata; class Mammalia; order Diprotodontia; family Phalangeridae; genus Phalanger; species Phalanger gymnotis. The sequence continues at coordinate 1,686 of JAQQSZ010000317.1, read as the reverse complement.
TAAGCGCCTTTCAGCGTCGCGCATCGCTTCCAGCAAAAGCTGCATATCGCGCCGGTAGCTTTCCCCCTGCTCGGTCAACGCCATCGCCCGCGTCGTTCGATGCAGCAAGACCACCCCGAGCTCCTCCTCCAGCGCCGCGATCTGCTGGCTGACTGCGGATTGTTTCATCCCGCACTGGCGGGCCGCCGCCGAAAAAGAACCCGCTTCGACGACGCGCAGGAAGGTGGCAATGGCGTTGAGCTTATTATTCATTTAATGATTCTTCTTATAAGTACCATCGATTTTATGGGGTATTCGTGAAATAAATAATATATCACACTGCCTCCGTCCCCCATCTGGAGAAGCAACGTGAATAAGAAACCGCAACCCAGGATCGCGCTGGTCGCCGGCGCCAGCGGCATTGTAGGCAGACAGCTGGTCAAAACGCTGTTGCGCCATCGGTGGGAGGTTATTGGCCTCAGCCGCCATGCATCGCCCCACCCGGATAACATTCCCGTCATCAACGTCGATTTACTCGATGCGCGGCACAGCGCGCAGAAACTGCAATCGCTCAACGGGATCACCCACATTTTTTACAGCGCATGGGTGAACGCCGCGAACTGGACGGAAATGGTTGAGCCGAACGTCGCCATGCTGCGCCATCTGGTCAGTAACATTGAGAAAACCTCACCGCTGCGGACGGTAAGCCTGATGCAGGGATACAAAGTCTATGGCGCGCATCTTGGTCCGTTCAAAACCCCGGCGCGAGAAAGCGATCCCGGCGTACCCGGGGCCGAATTTAATGCCGCTCAGCTCACATGGCTCAGCCAGTTCCAGCGCGGAAAAACGTGGCGCTGGAATGCGCTCAGGCCTGGCGTGGTCGGCAGTACGATGCCCGGCAATGCCATGAATCTCGCGCTGAGCATCGCGCTCTACGCCTCGCTGTGTCGGGCGCAGAATTTACCGCTGCGCTTCCCCGGTTCGGAACAAACCTGGCACAGTATCGTCGATCATACTGATGGCGGATTGCTGGCGGATGCCACGCTGTGGGCCGCCACCTCGCCGCAGGCGGAAAATCAGGCGTTCAACGTCAATAACGGCGATCTCTGGCGCTGGTGCGAGCTGTGGCCGCGCATCGCCGACTGGTTTGAACTGCCCTCCGCGCCGCCGGTCAGGCTCTCCTTTCATCAGCTGTTTGTTGATTACCGCGCGCAGTGGCGCGAACTGGCCGGGCAGGATCTGGTAGAGGCGGATATTTTACGGCTCAACGACGGTACGTTTGCCGATTTCGTCTTTAGCTGGAACTACGACATGTTTGGCGATGGCAGCAAACTACGCCGGGCGGGCTTCACGGAAATGCAGGCCACCGACGACATGTTTTTCCGCCTGTTCGCTCAGCTGAGAGCCGCACGCGTTATCCCCTGAAACAACATGCTTTAACCGTCAGCCGTCGTCGCGCGAGCAATCTACGATTCAGTTTTTCGTCCCTTCCTCGCGCTTCGACCGCTGACTTACCCCCCGCTTACGATTAATCATAAAACGATAAAAGTTTATTGTAAAACAATAAACACCAGGATAATCTGCGCGCACTTTCACCGACACAATTGCCAGGAGAGGCAAGTCATGGACAGAAGAATGCTGCGCGGGGGTTTACTCGCAGGGGTGCTGTTGTGCACACGGGCGATGTCAGCCGAGATCTCCGGATTT
>JAQQSZ010000316.1:0-21261 GCA_028646595.1 Phalanger gymnotis | reverse complement strand
TAGATTTGGGGGCCATACTATTCCCCCTGCTGTTCATGTCATTGTATCCAACCTCTACCTGATCCTACCCCCTGCCATGAACCCTATTATCTATGGTATGAAAACAAAGCATATCCAAGAGTGTGTTTTAAGGCTCTTTTCAGGATCAAAGGAGAAATCTCATAGTATTTCCTTAAAAATCCACTAGAAAATCCAAGGAATAAAATACCTCTGACAAGTGAGAGGAATGGCCCACCCTAAAACCCATAATCTTTCAACTCCAAGCTTGGCATGGATAGTGCCATGTATTCAGTGAAAAAGCACATAAAATACTTTGCTATCAGCCCTGAGCCTTCCAAGGGTATATCCACTGGTCCATTCTGAATGTTTATATTACAATGTACTTATCCAGCCCCATCCTCTCTCCTGATCTCCAATCTCAAATCTCCAACTGCCTAGCAGATATCTAGAACTGGATTCCCTACTCCCAAAGGCAATGCTCTCCTCCCAGGCTCCCAGATTTATAATCTAATTGTCATTCTTGACTCCTCCTTCTCACTCATCCCCCACAGATGGACTGTTACCAAAGCTTGTTGATTTCACATTTGCAATAGCTTGTAAATATGCCCTTTTCTCTTCTTTCTCTGCATCATGCCCAGACTATTATAATAGCCTGCTGAGGATTCTACCTGCCATATGTTTATCTCCACCCTTGTCCATCCATTCAGCTGACAAAATGATTTTCCTAATGTGCACACTTGACCATGTCAAACCCCTTCTCTATAAGCTCCAGTACCTTCCTGTCACATCCTGGATTAAATATACCATCCTTTGCTTGCTGTTCAAATCCCTTCATAACCTAGTGCTCTCTTCACCTTTCCAGTTTTCTTATACTTTATAACTTCACTCATACTCTTTGATCCAGTGACACTGGCCTCCTGGTTGTTACCCAAACAAGATACTCCATCTTTCAGCTCTAGATATTTGCTCCCATTGTCTCTCATGTCTGAGATAGTCTTCCTTCTATCTCCGCCTACTGGCTTTGCTGGCTTCCTTCAAGACCAAGTTAAATCCAGGGCCAGATGGTTTTACATGTGAATTTTATCAAACATTTAAAGAACAATTAATTCCTATACCTTATAGACTATTTGGGAAAATAGGTGAAAGAGTCCTACCAAATTCTTTTTATGACATAAATATGGTACTAATACCCAAAACAGGAAGAGTCAAAACAGAGAAAGAAAATTATAGACCAATTTCCCTAATGAATATTGATGCAAAAATTTTAAATAAAATATTAGCAAATGATTGCCGCAACTTATCACGAGAATAATACACTATGACCAGGTAGAATTTATTCCAGGAATGAAAGGCTGGTTCAGCATTAGGAAAACCATCAGCATAATTGATCCTATCAACAACAAAACTAGCAGAAACCATATGATCATCTCAATAGATGCAGAAAAAGCCTTGGACAAAATACAACATCCATTCCTATTAAAAACTCTAGAAGGCATAGGAATAAATGGAGCCTTCCTTAAAATTATAAATAGCATCTACCTAAAATCATCAACAAGCATTATTTGTAATGGGGATAAGCTAGATGCATTCCCAATAAGATCAGGGGTGAAACAAGGATGTCCATTATCACCCTTACTGTTCAATTTGGTACTAGAAATGTTAGTTGTAGCAATAAGAGAAGAAAAAGAAATTGAAAGAATTAGAATAGGCAAGGAAGAAATTAAGTTATCACTTTTTGCAGATGATATGATGATTTACTTAGAGAATCAAGTAAAAAACTACATGAAATAATAAACAACTTTAGCAAAGTTGCAAGATATAAAATAAACCCACATAAATCCTTGGCATTCATATACATTACTAACAAAGCCCACCAGCAAGAGATAGAAAGAGAAATTCCATTCAAAGTTACTGTAAACACTATAAAATATTTGGGAGTCTATCTGCCAAGACAAACCCAGGGCCTATATAAACATAATTATGAAACACTTTTCACGCGATTAAAGTCAGACCTAAATAAATGGAAAAAATATCTGTTGCTCATGGTTAGGCCAAGCTAATATAATAAAAATGACAATTTTACCTAAATTAATCTATCTATTCAGTGCTATACCAAACTACCAAAAAAATTATTCTACAGAGCTGGATAAAATAATAGCAAAATTCATCTGGAGGAACAAGAGGTCTAAAATATCTAGGGTATTAATGAAAAGAAATGGTAGGGAAGGTGACCTAGCCATACCAGATATTAAACTGTACTGTAAAGCAGCAGCCATCAAAACTACCTGGTACTGAATAAGAAACAGAGTCGTGGATCAGCGGAATAGGATAGGTACACAAGACACAGAAATCAATGACTATAGCAATCTACTCTTTGATAAACCCAAAGAATCCAGCTTCTGGGCTAAGAATTCACTATTTCACAAAAACTGATGGGAAAATTGGAAAATAGTAGGGCATAAACTGGGCATAGATCAATATCTTTCACTATATACCAAAATAAAGTCAAAATGGGTTCATGATTTAGGAATAAAGGCTGATACTATAAGCAATTTGGGAGAGCAAGGAATAGATTTATGGAAAAGCAAAGAATTCATGACACAACAAGAGATAGAGAGCATTACAAAATGCAAAATGGATAATTTTGATTATGTTAAATTGAAATGTTTGTGTATAAAAAAGCCAATGCAACAAAGATTAAGAGGGAAGCAGAAAATCGGGAGAAAATCTTTACAATCAGTGTCTCTGATAAAGTCCTCATCAACCAAGCCAAATTTATAGGAATGAAAGTCATTCCCCAATTAAGAAATGGTTGAAGGATAAGAACAGGCAGCTGTCAGAGAAAGAAATTAAAGATATCTCTAGGCATATGAAAAAATGCTCTAAATCACTACTGATTAGAGAAATGCAAATCAAAATAACTCTTAGATACTACATCTCTCCTGTCAGATTGGCTAAAATGACAAAATAAGAAAATGATAAATGCTGGAGTGGATGTGGGAAAATTAGAACGTTGTTACATTGCTGGTAGAGTTGTGAACTGATCCAGCCATTCTGGAGAGCAATTTGGAACTATGCCCAAAGGGCTATAAAAATATTCATACCCTTTGACCCAACAATACCACTTTGAGGGCTGTATCCCAAAGAGATCACACAAGTGGGAAAAGGCCCCATATGTACAAAAATATTTATAGTGGCTCTTTTTGTAGTAGCAAAGAATTGAAAATCAAGGGCATGCCCATCGATTGGGGAATGGCTGAACAAGTTGTGGTATATGAAGGTAATAGAATACTATTGTGCTACAAGAAATGGGGAAGATATGGACTTAGTAACCTGGAAAAACCTACATGATATAATGCTGAGCAAGCGGAGTAGAACCAGGAGAATATTATACACAATGACAGATATGTGGATTCTGTGACGACTAACCCTGATACACTTTGCTCTTCTCAGCAATACAAAGTGCAAAGACAGTTCCAAAGGACTTATGATGGAGAATGCTATCTACATCCAGAGAAAGAACTATGGAGTCTGAATGCAGGTTGAGGCACACTTTATGCTTGGCTTTTTTTCACTTTGTTTTTTTTTTCTCTTTTGTTTTTGTTTTTTGGTTCTGTTTCTTCTTTCTCATGATTCATTCCATTGGTCATAATTCTTCTTTACAACTTGACTATTGTGTAAATAAATTCAACGCGAAGTTATACGTAGAAGATGTATCAGATTCCATACCATCCTGGGGAGGGAGAAGGGAGGGGGGAGAAGAAAATCTGGAACTCAAAATTATGTAGAGCCAAGTGTTGTTAACTAAAAATTTAAAAATCTCAAAAAAAGAAAAAAAGACCCAGTTAAAATCTTGCCTTGTACAAGAATCCTTTCCCAGTCCCTCTTAATATAATTGCCTTCCCTCTTCTGATTATTTTTTTAATTTATCCTGTATATAGTTTGTTTGTGCATAGATGTTTGCATGTCGTCTCCCTCACTACATTGTGAGGTCCTTAAGGGCAAGGACTCTCTTTTATCTTTCTCTGCATCCCCAGTGCTGAATACAGTGTTTAGCACATGATAGGTGTTTAATAAATACTTATTGACTAACTGACTAGAAAGGGAGGTCTAATTGGACATATACCTATGAAACCCTTGCTGCTTTTAATCCTGTACAGGGCACTGCTTCTGTCTATGTCCTGTGGCTAGGTCTCCATGGGAAAAATCCATGTGGATAATTAAGGTATATATCAAAAGAATTTACTAAGGGAACCCAATATTGTGAAGGAAAAAGGTCTGGCCCCAAAGATCCCAGATTACCCATCTACATTGAATTCTTTTATGTGATAATTGCCAAGTTCTGTACTGTAATTTGCTCATAACATTTTCTGTTATCTCTGCATTTCCCAACTTCCTCATTTTATTTAATCTCCATTCATCCTCATTTTAAACTACTTGCATTTTTTTTAAATTTTCATATTTGTCAAGTTTCACTGTCACAAACACCTTATTATTTGCCTGTGTGTGCCACATGTTGTAAAGAGGATTACTTTCATCCAGTTCAAATTTTCATTTTACCTATGCCTTACTTATTCCTTCAAAATATGAGTGCATATTATTAGCCTTTCACATTGAAGTTCAACCCCATGGACTAAGTGTGTTTTCCAGTAAAGACCAGAGAGATACCTAAAGGAATGACCATAGATCAGAGACAAGACCAGAAACTTGAGAGTGGACTTTAGTTTCTTGGGGGTAAGGAGTAAAGCCTCATAGAGAACACCATGCCTTGCATCCAGAAGGGAGAAGGTAGGTAGAAACAGTAGCAAGTCTCCTGGTCTAAGAGGTGGCTTTGAGTAGTGGTAAAGTGTCAACAATTTCTGGATGTCATGTTGCAGAGCCCAGCCTTGGAAAGGCAGTGGCTAAGTCTCTCCACCATTTTCTGGCCTTTGGATTCACCTCATTATGGTCATCCATGATCTCTGGATTATGGCCAGGTTGAAGGAAATCCCATAAACCTAAAAGAAGAGTTAAACATATTACAGGGAAAAGGTGGACTTTTGATGTGCAGAGATCTTGGACCCAGTCTGCTGGAGAATATCCACAATTCTATCATCTGGTCTTCTGTAGTGAGTAGATTGGCTTTCTTGGATAAAAGGATTTTTCCTATTCAGTGCTAGAATCCTGAAGAGAAGAGTAATTAGCATGCGTCCTTGGGGCTTGAGAAAGAGCTGGAGCCACCATGGGGAGCAAACCTGGACCATGTCTTCTATTACCAAGTCATCTAGTTCATGCAAATTATTATAAAAACCCTGAAACCTCTAAACTAAATTATGTGTTCTCCAAGAATAGAAAGAGTTGTACGTTAAAGGAAAATGTACAAATGTAAACAAATTATGATTGCTACCATAAAATATAATACATCCAAATTATAAACATTTTACCTCCCTCCCATCATTAACCTACCTGCTCAGCACATATTCACCTATACATTCATTCATCCATTGAGGATTATTTAGTCCCTGTTGTGAGGAGAATCCTGTGTTAGGCAATATACCAGCCACCGATGATATCAAGGCAAAAACTAAATGGTCATTTCTCTAAAGTAGTTTGTATCCTGCTGTGAAGATACAACATATATATAGAAATGTAACATAAACACAGATAATAAAATACAGAATATATACAAAGTAAGCATAACATAATTCACAGGGAGGAGGAACACTAAATACTGGGAAGATCAGGAAAGATTAGGGGCAACATGATATAATAGAAAGATTCCTAGCTCTTGATTCAGAAGACCTAGGTTCAAATCCCACCTTCCGCATATGTGACTTTGGGAAAGTCACTTAATCTCTCTGGACCTCAGTTTCTGTATCTTTAATATAAGGGGGTTAGACTATAGGATCTCTGGGATCTGCCAACCAGCTTTATATCTATAATTCCATGATCCTATGAAAAGTTTCTTATAGTTTGTGGGTATTTGACTTCAAGGTTCCACAATGGCCAGTTTTCCCTGCTTTTGCCTTCTCCACATGCCAAGCTTTGGAAACTGGAATTGTAATTGCCTCTTCAGACAGAAGTTTCCCCAGGAAAATATAAGGAACACTTCAGAAAGCAATGGGGATTCAGATGATGTTAAAAGTGCAGGCAGCTCTATCAGCCGGCAGAAACTTTCTTTAGATGGTCAGTTTCTAAATGGTGAAACATTAATCTGCTGAAGTTGGATAAGTGGCTAAAGTAATACTGTGCCATCTGAATTAGGCCATTTTTGGAAAATTTCTCCTTTAGCTTTTGAGATGCTCTAGGGAATGTTGCTTTATCCCTAATTTTCCATTTTGCTTTCTACATAGTTTTGCTATTGTTTGTATAGTTTGCTTTCTGCATAGTTTTCCACACCACCAGAAGCAAGTTAAATCATATATCTTCACATCAATTCCTTCTGTTTTTTCTGTGACTTTCAAAAGTTCATGAAAATCTGTTTCCTATTTAGGCACCTATTCTTAACAAACCTGATTTGTAACAAACTTTTATTGGTAATAACTAAAACCTAAAACACTTAGACTGACATTTAAACTCCACCATCAGCACCTGACCTCTCAGTCTAATCTAATCCTAATCCCCTTCATTCTGTACACACCAGTTTATGACAACTACTCAGAAAGCCAGAATTGAGGAATAGAAGTGACCTCAGGGAAAATTTTGTCTACTTCCTATTAGACCAAGAACTCCCCTCCATTGAAGGACCACAATGACGGAGAACCCAAGTCCCAAAGCAGCTAATCTCCTTTTGGATAGCTGTAACTATCCAAACAAATCTAAATGTCTTTGCATCTCTAGCCATTGTTCCTAGCTCTGCTCTCTGGGGCCAAGTGGAATAAATCTACTGTATTTCACCACATAATCGTTGCCACTGAATAATGGCAGCACCCTCTTGTTGGTGGTGTTGTTTTTCAGTCCAAAAATTGGTTTATAACCTTTCATTGTGTAATCGTCGCACAGCAGAATTTTGTTCATCACACCACTTAAAAGGCAAACAGAGCAGCAATGCATTCATTAGTGGCATATTGATACGAATTTATCAACCACACATCGTGAGCCGTGAGCCTAAAATTCCCAGGGAACGTGCATTGTCAGTATATTTCCAAAAGCCAACTTGTGTGGTTTGTTTAGAGTGCTATAGTACTAACAGTATTGTCACTAAACCCAAAGAAGAGCCATAGATTAGGCGCAAAGGGAGCAGGCAGGCAAATAAAGCTGCCATGCCTAAGTCACCTGATACGGTAAGACTTGCATCTTCCAGTGCTAGCTAAACTGTGCAGTTCATCTGCCAGCAATACATTAATTTGCGAAGCATTTCTTTCTGATTATGGGTTTAATCTTGCACCAATGACAGTTTAGTAATAAATTACTTTTTAAGTGATACCAGAACAATTAAAAAAACTTCACATAATGATCTTACCTCACTTTTTTGCAAAAAAAAAAAATTGACATAAAATCTGTGATGGTGATCTGGTAAAATACAGTAATCCCTCTCTCACATAACAGACCTTCAAATATTTGATGCCCACTGTGATATCCATCTCTTATTACTCAAGCATTCTCATTTCCAGCCTAAATATTTTCAGCTTTTAACTTATTTTTGTTTGGCAGAATCTCAAGGCTAATCAACACACTGGTCACCCTCTTCAAGAAACAACCTTCTCCAACCCCCCAGGTCAAATCAATGTCCTTTCTAAAACTGAACTGAGACTTAAACACTCCAGGTGTACTTGCAGAGCATAGCAGGATTATCTCCATCCTTATACTGGACACCATGATGCTCTTAATGTTGTCTAAGAGACCTTTATATTTTTTGATTGCCATTGTGAATAGCTTTGGATCCACTATTACTCTCTTAGTTCTTTTTCACATGGATAGCTTACTGTCTAACCATGTCTCCAATTATCTTTTTAATAAAAGAGAAGTTGAATTTTTAAATATAGACTTTGAATTTTTGCACAGGTGGGAAATGTACAAACCTGTGAATTCATTAGGATAGGAAATTCTCAGTATGGAAACCTCCTTTCATTTGATGAAGATGGGCATCAAACCTATAACTTTATTTCTAAAGCAGAGACCTGATTCTATCCTTCCTTTAATCAAAAATTTTCAGTCTCCAATTCCAATGTCAGGGAAAAAATTCTAATAATGGCCATGGCCAAAACTACTTGTCTCATTCTAAATATTTATTTCATCACCTCTCTGGAAGGAGAGAGGTGACCTTCTTCATCATTGCCCTTCTGGAATTATGGTTGACCATTGAGTTGATCAGAGTTTTAAAATCTTTCAAACTTGTTCATTTTCCTAATGTTGTTCCAAAACGCATCATTCTCCTGGTCCTGCTCAATTTACTCTTTATCAGTTTACATGAGGCTTCCTAGGTTTCCCTGAAACTGTCCCCTTTGTCATTTCTTGAAATACAATTATATTTTATTACAATCCTACCATAATATGCTCATCATGCTCCAAATAATGGGTATCTCCTTGGTTTCCAGTTTTTTGTCACAGCAAAAATATTTACTGTAAATATTTTTGTACAAATAAGACCCCTTCCTCTTATAATTCATTGGAAGTATAGGCCTAGTACTGGTATCACTGGGAATGCAAGTATACTAACTTTTTTGCCTATTTCTAAATCGCTTTTTCAGAATGACTACACCAATACACAGCTCCACCAATAGGGCATGAATGTGCTTGTTTTCCTATAGCTCCTTCAACAATCATTTTTCTTTTGCTTGCTCTTTTTTGTCAGCTTTACCAATCAGATGGAATTAAGGTGGAACCTCAGAGTTGCTTTAATTTGAATCTCTTTAACTAATTTTTATTTGGATAAATATATTCAAATGGCTATACATAGATTGAATTCCATGCCTTGAAAACTGTCTGTTCATTGAGCATATTTCATTTGGGAGAGTCAGTAATTATGATGTTTATTTAAGTTTAGGATAATTGGAATCAAAGTTTTCATGATAACAGGAGTTTCTCAGGTATAATTAATAAAGCTTGAATAAACTGGGTGGGCTTGAGAGCTAATTGGTTAATTAAAAAGACAGAGATTACAATTTCAGTGATTTGTATAGAAGTATCAGAACCTGTCCTTTGCCTTAGAATCTTGCTCTAACCATGCAGAGAGCACCAACACCCCCAAGCCTTCCCTCTGTTAGGGCCTTCCCACAAAAGAACTCCCTTAAGCAAAATCATTCCATCTCTTATTCACACTAATTCCTCTAGCTGCTCTCTCCTTCCCAGCTCTGACTGCTCTGTCTCACTTGCTGCTCCACCCCTTCCTGCTCTACTGTTCAGCAACCTCCTCCCAACACAGGCTCATGTGACTCAGACTCATGTGTCTCAGACTCATGTGACTCAGCAGGTCACATGGGCTTGTTAATAGATGGGAAAGATCTAATTTTTATTAACATAACGCCAAGTAATTGTTTTACATTCCTTATTTTATGTATGTGTTTGATACTTACAACAATGGTATGAGATAATTGCTATTGTCACTTTCATTTTACAGAAGAAGCTACAGAATCCCAATGAGGTTATTTGACTTGTCCAGGATTTATGCAACTATTAAGTGTCTGAGGCAAGATTTGAATTCAGGTCTTCTTGATTTGAAATACTGCATCTACCTGGCAACTTCCCATTGTGTTTCCCCCAAAAAAGACATGATTCACTTACTGGGGCTCATGAGATGTCTGTGATGCATCAGTTCACCTCCCCTACTTTCCCTTCTTCTGATTCTTGAAATTCCCCCTTAATCTTGACCCTGTTAAGGTTCTTTTTATGCCATGATGAGACACGTTTTGTTCTTTCTTTTTCCTTTATAGTTTCTCTTTTAAATCTCTGTCTTTCTGTGTTCCTGTTTCTGTCTGCCTTTCTGTCTGTCTCTATAACTCTTTTTCTCTCTCTCTTTGTCTCTCCCTGTCTCTGCCTCTTTCTCTTTCTCTCTCTCTGCCTCTCTCTCTCTCTCTGTCATTGTCTCTGTCTCTCTACCTCTCTGTCACTGTCTCTGTCTCTGTCTCTCTCTGTGTGTCTCTGTCTCTCTCTATGTCTCTTTCTGTCTCTCTCTCTGTCTCTCTCTCTCTCTCCAACCCTATAACTAGACCTAGGATTTCATTTCTATAGGGCACCTCTCAGAGAGTAAATTTTTACCAATGCAGACTGGTATCTGTTTTGCAACATACAGTTGTAGAGAGTTTTCTGATAACACAGATATTAAGTAGCATGCTCAGGATCATATATTCAATATGTACCAGTGGCAGAACTTGAACCTAGGTCTTCTTGACTCAGGGGCCAGTTCACTATCAATTACATCATCATTACACCATCCTGCCTCTCTTTTCTTTATAATTGTATTGATTGCTTGTCTTCTATGGCTAGTAGCTGGCTGTTTTCTGGTTACATAATCCACTTTACATTTTGTTCTGGAATACCTCAAAAATCTCTCTTTTGTTGAATGACCACATTTTGTCATTGCTGATTAATAATAGATTTGTAGAATATATCATTTCTAGTTGCAACTTGAGCTCCTCTGTATTTTGGAAGACAACATTCCATTTCGTTCCCCATTTTTTTGTGAATATGCAACAATTGTGGTTTTCTATTTTCTTTCATATTTGAAGGTTTTCTCCAGTCTGCTTATAAAATTTATTGTTTCAAGTCAATCAATCTGTTGGGTCAATGTTTATTATGTAACAGACCAATTGTTATATTTAACCAATACTTATATTGGGGTTTGAAACATGTTGTATCTTTTTCTAATTGTGATCTATGAATTCTCACTACTTCCATATTCAGAAGGTCTGGACGGTTTTCTTGTAATATTTACTGGATTGTGGTAATAAGGTTGTTTTTTTCTTAGTTTTCTTTCTGCTTATTTCTTGGGGAAATAAATGATCTTTATTACTGATTTGTTATTTTCAATGTCAGTATCTTGACTTCAATTTTCTTGCTTTTTCTGTCTCCCTCTAAAAAAATGCTCTACTTCTATATTTTTGGCTTCTAAATATGTTAGTGATTTTCTCATAGCTTCTATTTCTTTTAAGAAATTCTACAGCATCTTTGTTTTTCTGTATTGCTATTTGTTTTTAAATTCTATGATATCCTCTTATAAGTCAAACCTACTTCTCAGTAGTTCATGTGTCTGTATGTCTTCATTTTTCTTTGTTTTTCTACAAAATTCATGTACTCCTAAAATAGAAAGATTAACACCCCATACAATTGTCATATTACTATTTTTACCTTTTTTGTGATTTGTCTAACTTTTTACTTCAGAACTTATTCAGTATCTCATTGTTACATATATTCATTAATGATAGAACTTTATTGGTAATGGTAACTTGAATTTCAATATATAGTAGTTTATTGTCTCTCTTAAGTGTATGAACTCTCATGCAAGTATTCATCATCTTTTTTATCGTTTTTTGTATAGTAAATTTTATTTTAGCTCTTAAGTTTTACTCTATGCTTCTTAATTTTTCAAATGTGTTCTTTGCTGTGCAGCAAATTGTTGGGTTTCATTTTCTGTAGATCCTTCCGTGCTCTCAAGCTTATTTTTTTATTTTGAGAATTTATAATTCTTGTTTGTTTTTTTTAACATCACATTTTTTCTTTTGTTTTACAGACTATTATATTTAAATGTCTTCTTTAATCTCTTATAAATGAGCAGCAGCCCTAAGCTATAAAAGTTAATTTTCCTTTTGGCTGAAGGATTTTCTCTTGGCTACTTAAAATCCTTGTTGTTTGAGAGTTGATTTATGAAATTCAACTATCACATTCCGTATTTTGGAATTTGCCTCTCCTGATATATTCTATCAATCAATATTTTATTCTTTTTTTAGTACTCCTGAGTAATTATCTTATTTTATTTACTTTTGTTTGGGATTAAACCTTTCTAATTCATTACTTTTTTGTTCAAATACTATGAGCTTTAAGTAATTCTCTGCATATCATGTTCAATATTAGTCACTTTGGCATGTATAGAAGTCACGTGTTAGATTTTGGTTGAACTAAGGTGGCAGATTGGATATACTGCAGGGCTTGCAATCAAAAAGACCCATGTTCAAATCTTAGCTCAAATATTTAATAGCTGTGTACCCTTGGCCAAGTCACTTAATCTCTCTATGTCAGTTTCCTCTTCTATCATAAGGATAATAGTATTACCTACCTCACATGTTAAAGTGCATGTAAAGTAATTTACAAACCTTAAATCACCATATAAATGGTAGCTATCATCATCATCATCATCATCGTTAGAAGATAACATGGCAGAATGGAAATGGAAGTTCCCAAGAATTCAAAGTTAGAGGACCTGGGATCAATTCTGAACTTACATATGTACTGTCAAAAGTGAATGTTGGGAAGTCATTTAAGCTTTATTTGGACATTGTTTTCCTCATCTGTAAAGGGAGGGCACTAGAAACTATTACCTTTGAGTTTCCTCTAGATCTAGATGCATGATCTTATGGGAGCATCCTAAAATATTTTCTTTTGTTTCAGTTCCATCATGTTTTCTTCCATTTCCCTGTTTTTGAGTAGAAAAATGTATTTTCATTTTCAGAGCTTCTACCATTTTGGAAAGCTGTATTGTCTATGTGATATTATTTGGTTTTTATTATTGATTTATTCTCTGAGAGCTCTAATTTGCATCCTAATTTCTTTTATTTTTAAATGTTCTCTTTCTCTTTGGAAGTATTCCAGAATTTCATTTTGTTTTTCCATTATTTTTCAAAATACTACAGAACTTGTCCTACTTTTTTATTATTTCTAGTTCATTTTCTATCCCTGCATAATATTTGTTGTGTTTTGTCTTTATGTGTTTGGATATACATACATACATACATACATACATACATACATACATACACGTTTTCCCTCTCTCTTTTGGTGTCTCATTAATCTGCTTGTTGACTGGATCTATCTCCAACCTTTCTCTGTCAGCCTTCTTGTCTTCCTCCTTTCTTTTCCAGGTAGTTTTGTGTTAAATCTTTGCAATATTTGACCCTTACCCTCAATCACTGACACCCATTTCTCCTTTCTAGAGATGGATGACTTCAATTATTTCCCTTTTTGAGGGACTGAAGTGCTCTTCTAGTTACCTGCCACATGGAAATTCCTTGATTTAGTTATTGCAGCTGGGTCCAGACCCACATCACTGATAAGCATTTGAAGTATGGTTCTAGATTCCTGAGTCTCCCCATTTCTCTATTTGATTGCCCCTTTACCTCAGAGATGGCCAATTTCAATGATCTGTCCTCATTACAGGACATTTACAATGATAAGGCTGAGTCACTGCTAAAGTGAAGATGGCAGAAATTGACATTTGCAATGAAAATGCTCCAAATTAGAGGCTTTCCCAGGTCTTTGGCATTGGGCATGGAGTGATATAAGTTGGGACTAGGGATTAGATCCCTCAGGATTCTGATTTTATTTTACAAGGCTTGTATAGACTTTTCTCTTTTCTTCTGCCTATATATTTGATTAATGTGAATATTTAGCCCATTTTGCTTTTTTGAGTTACTAGAGGTGAGTTATAGAGAAAAACACTCATCACCATCTTACAGAAGTTTCAACTGGACAGAAATTTTGAAACAGCAACTCCCTCTGTTACAATTTCATTTTAAAAAAAGTACGAATTCACATTTTAAGAATATATGTTACAGTTTACTTGCTTAAAACTTATGTACAGAACATAAGGGAGATGAAAGAAGGAACATACAATTGAAAGAAAAAATAATCTGTCATTGGTGAATAAGAATCATGCCAAATAGATTAAAATCTAGAATGAACTAAGCTTTTAAACGAAGGGCTATGACAAAAAAATGTGCAGAAGTAAAAGTTAAACTATGTCAAGAGTAAGTGAAGAGGAAATGTATTAGCTTACCGTCAAAAGACAAGAGGATTATCTTGACCAGTGATGGAGAAGGCAGCTTGATTCAATTTTATATCCATCTATCTCATTAAAGAAAGGATTCTTTATACAAAAAACAATAAAATGGACTTTTTTCCTAACCAGAATTAAAGACATTTGTAATGGGTTGCCAAGACAAAAAAGAGCACCTGAATTTACTATTGGTTATTATTCTCATTTCTGTATTCCCACAGTCTACACAGTAAACTTTCTCTGTTTTCATGAAGATTGAGCTATTACTATGTCCTCGTTAGAGTAATTCAAATGAAAATTTCACTGACATGATTCCTCAGCTTTGGGAAAAGAACTAATTAATCAACAAATTGAAGGTTGTTCACTGTCTATTTTCTTATGCCATTCCAGTCACTAAAATCTCTAGTCTTCACACTATCCCCTGATATTGGCTCTACATAGGCCAAAAAATCATGGCAAGTTGAAGCCAAGAAAATAGAGTCAAGGCAGAACCCATCCAGAGTAAGGCAGTGAGATGACAAAGCTCATTCAATCCTCCCACCTAGTAAAGAATTATATTTCTTTTGTCTTCATCGACGGATTTCTGATTCAGATGCCATGGGACTTGGCATCACTGGATCCTGAAAAAAGCCTTATAACACAATCCTGGATCTGCTTGGTTTTCACACCATAAACAATGGGGTTCATAGTTGGGGGAAGGAGGAGGTAGATGTTGGCCATAATAATGTGGAGGGAGTGGGGAACCTTGTTACCCCCAAAACGGTGTGCAAAAAATGAAAAGAAAGCTGGGGTATAAGAGAATACAATGGCACAGATGTGAGATGTACATGTCCCAAAGGCTTTCTGTCGAGCATCTGCTGATGACAGTTTGACCACAGCTCGGAGGATCATAGTGTAGGACACTGTGATGCAGAGAATATCAAAGCCCCCAATCAAGAGGGCAACAATGAGACCATACACAGCATTGATTTTAACATTGCCACAGGAAATCTTGGCCACAGACATATGATCACAGTAGGTGTGGGGGATGACATTGCCTCGGCAGAAGGGCAGTCGCTTGGTGAGGAATGTGAATGGGGTGATAAGTATCACTCCCCTAATGAATGTAATGAACCCAGCATTGGCAATGACAGGATTGGTGAGGATGGTGGCATAGCGCAGTGGGTAGCAGATAGCCACATAGCGGTCCAGAGCCATGAGCATAAGGACCCCAGATTCCATCCCTGTGAAGGTGTGGATAAAGAACATCTGGGTCAGACAAGCATTAAAATCAATCTCCTTGAGGTTAAACCAGAAGATCCCAAGTGTATTAGGCAATGTGCTTGTGCACATGACCACATCAGTGAAGGAAAGCATGGCAAGGAAAAAATACATAGGCCTATGCAGGGTCTCCTCATAACGGATGAGGTAGAGAAGCCCACCGTTCCCCACCATGGCTACAATGTACATGGAGGAGAATGGCAGAGAAATCCAGATATGCTTGTCCTCTAGTCCTGGAACTCCGTTCAGGATGAAGGAAACTGGAGTCAGAGTGGTGCCATTGATCCTTTGCATGATGGGTATGGGAAAGTCCTTTTAGCTTTCAGTTCCTCTGTCTTCCTCTAGTGGAACAGAATGTAGAGGAAAAAAAAATGTGTTCCCTTTCCATTACCTCTTTAATCCAATATAAAAGAATTAATTAAACTCAAAGCCTTTTGTAATATTTCACAGTTACCCTAAAGATGTGTAATAATAACATAAACATCTTTTAGCATGAGTCCTGGGATCGCATTGCTGATTTTTACTTACATATGTATAATATTGTATATAACATGTATACACATGCCATTCAGTGTATATGTAATAAAATATGTATGTAATAAAAGAGATATTCTTCACAGTCTAAGCCCAGAGAATTTATGCCTGTAGATCTTTCTTTGAACATATACATGTGCATACATGTGCATATATATGTATATACATTTAATATTTGCTACACCCACGAGGGTGCATATTTTTCTACTTCATCAGGGAGAAATTAAATCATACATTTTCATATCAATTCTTCCTGTTTTTTCTGAGATGTTCAAAAATTCATAAAAATTTGTTTCTTATTCCATTGCCTAATGTGAACAAAGTTTATAACTTTGTAACAAAATTTTAGTGGTATTAACTAAAGCCTAAAGTCTCCACCATCGGCACCTGACCTCTCAGTATAACCTAATACTAATGCCCTTCATCATGTACACACCAGTTTGTCAGGACTACTCAGAAAAACAGAATTCAGGAATAGAAGTGACCTCAGGGAAAATTTTGTCTGCTTCTTATTAGACTAAGAACTCCCCTCCGCGTGAAGAACAGCAATGATGGAGAACCCACTACATCCTAAAGCAACTATTCTCCTTTAGGATAACTGTAACTTTCTAAGTTTTTTTGGGGGGGGGCAAGGTAATTGGGGTTAAGTGACTTGCCCAAGGTCACAAAGTTAGTACATATGTCAAGTGTTTGAGTTCAAATTTGAACTCAGGTCCTCCTGATTACAGGGCTGATGCTCTCCTCACTGCGCCACCTAGCTGCCCCAGGATAACTGTAACTTTCAATATGCTTTCCCTTAAACAAATCTAACTGGCTTTGCAACTCTAGCCATTGTTCCTAACTCTGCCCTCTGGTGCCATGTGGAATAAATCTAATCTCCCTTTCACATAATAGACCTTCAAATATTTGAACACAGCTGTGATCTAAATCCCTAAATCTAAATTCAAACATTCGCCTTTCCAAGCTAATTTTTAGCTCTTTTAACTAACTAACTTTTATATGGCAAAACCTTGAGGTCGATCAACATGCTGATCATCCTCTTCAAGCAACAACCTCCTTCCACCCCTCCCCCAATCCAAATCAATGTCCTTCTTAAAACTGAAATGAGACTTAAATAATCCAGGTATACTTGCAGAATACAGCAGGGTTATCCCCATCCTCATCCTGGTTGCTAAGATACTCTAAATGTTGTCTAAGAGACCTTCATTTATTTTGACTGTCATTGTTGACTCATAAAATCTTGTGAATCCATTATAATGCTTAGATCTTTTTCATATGGATGATTTACTATCTAATAGTTATGCCTCCAATTGTCTACTAAATACAAGGGAAGTTGAATTTTTAAATATAGGCTTCGATTTTTTTTTTTAGATGTGGGGAAAGGTACAAATCTGTTAGTTCATTAGTGTGGGCAATTCTTCATATGGAAATCTCCTTTCACTTATAAAGAAAGGCATCAAACCTGTGTTATTTTTACTTGATTTTACCTAATTTTACTGATTTTACCTAATGTTGATTTGAACTATTTCTAAAGCAGAGGTCTGACCCTATCTTTCACTTAATCAAAAAATTTCTGTCTCTAATGCCTCTAAGAAAAAATACAAATCCTTGTGTTTGACATTTGTAATCTTGCATAATCTGGCTCCTGCCAGTCTTTCCAGATTTATTTCACATTATTACCCCCTCGCATAATCTCTATTCTAGTCAAAATACCCTGTTTACTTTTCCCCATTCATAATGTTCCCTCTTCTGCCTCTGTGACTCGGTATGACTTTTTCTACATCTGTCAGATGTTCACCATTCTCAGCTCTGTCTCTTTTAGTTCCTTACTCCATTTAACTCTCAGCTCCATGTGGGATCTCCTATACAAGGTCTTTCCTACCCCTCCTCAGTTTTTAATGCCCCCTTCAAAATTACTTGGATATGAATACATGTGTGTTTGTGTCTCTACATGTGTATACACATATATACATACATGAATGCATGTGTGTTTGTGTCTCTACATGTGTATACACATATATACATACATTCATATATGTTTCCATTTTCCACAAATAAAGCTAGTCTTCTGTTAGTTGAATTTACTGCTTGATTCAGCTTCCAGTTTTGTGGATTCTTATAATTATTTGGTATTGAAAGGATCTGGTGATCCTACTCACCAGCATAACAATCTGGAAGTTATCTCATCCAGTAGGAGAAATGATTATCTCTTGTATTTATTATCTAATTGTTGAATAAGGGACCAAGGTATTTTTTTCCCTTTTTCCACTTCCTCATGCATAAATCAATCAGTGTGGGAAATAATGGGTAGAGACTTACCCAGGCAAAGATCTAATCAGTAAAGACAGCAAAGAAATTCTAAGTTAGGTGAATGGGTGGATTCCTGCTCATTTTGTTCATTCAGAGATCTTGGGAAAATATGGATTCTATCTTTTTGTCACAGGGGTGAAATGGCAATTGATAAGTCTCTTTGACCAAGATTTGGGTGTGCAGTGTTACTTACCTAAAGATCTTTGGAATAAGTCCGCCTCATTATAACATTCATTTTCTTTCATTACTTTTGAACCAATCAGAGTCCATTGGCACCCTCAGGCACATCCACCCTTCCAAGAGCATCTAAGCATTGAGTGGGCATGAGAGGTCTTTGACATTCCAGATTGTCACTAACTCTTCTATTAATAAAATACTAGCATTATTAATAAAATGATTAATTACCTGGAAACTATGTCTCTAGAATTTTTAAAACAACAATCATGAGGTTACATTATTTTACCACACATTATCATCTTGTATTAAAACCATAAAAAAGCTGGACTCAATAATGGAAATCTGAGTTTTCTATGGTTAGCTATTCACATATGCTCTTACTACCTCAAAACAGTACCAAGTGACTTCTCTTTCTGCTTTTATCTTGTGAATTTTCTGGAGAGACAGTGGAATGTAGACATCATTCATAGTCAGAAGACCTCGCTTTGAATCATGACTCTAAAATGTACTAGGCACATACATATTCCTGTGTCCTCAGGGCCCTCAGCTAGGGGCAGCTAAGGGCTTGCCGCAACTAGAAATAGATAGAGTAGTTGGCCTGAAGTCAGGAAGACTCATCTTTCTGAGTTAAAATCTTACCTCAGACACTTACTAGCTGTGTGACCCTGGGTAAGTCACTTAACCTGGTTTACCTCAGTTCCTTATCTATAAAATGAGCTGGAGAACGAGATGGCAAACCACTGCAGTATCTTTGCCAAGAAAACCCAAAATGGGGTCAGGAAGAGTCAGATAGCACTGAAATGACTCAACAACAATAGCTGGCTTCAGTTTCCCCATTTAAAAAATGACAGGGCTGAATTCAATGGTCTCTGTGGTCTTTTGCTCATCTAAGTTGTATATAGAACAGTAAATAGAGATTTTTGTACCTGGACAAAGCACAGGAAAGGTGCTTTCTCAGCTGGGGATGTATAGGAAAAAAAATCCTGGATACAAAGGTAAAATGAAGGAGTTAGAGCTCACACCTATGGATCACAGGGTTGTTTCAGTTCAATCCAGTTCAGTCCAACTAGCATATGTTAAGTGCTTACTATGTGCAAAGCCCTACATCAGATGCTGGGGATACAAAAACAAAGCAAATTCCAGAAACGAGGTCCCTGCCCTTGAGGAGTTCATAATTTTCTAGGGGGAACCAATAAGCTACCAGATACATGTATCCATTCAATTGAGAAAAAGGCTGGAGGAATAATCATCAATTAAGTCAACAAGGAAAGCCTTGTCATAGCGGGTGAAAGTAAGAAATATTATGCAAGTAGAATCTACAAGATTAAGAACTGAGTGGATATTGCAAGTGAGAGGGAAAAAAAAGAATCAAAAGTGACACTGAAGAGATGTAATAGATAAAATATTGAACTAGGAGGCAGGAAGTCCTAATTTGAATTCCACCTTCCTAGTTAAGTGACAGCCTATATAGGCAGGTCACTGAACTTCTCAGAGTCTCAGTTATCTAATCTAGTAAGTGATTTAATAATAGTGCTTAACTCATAGAGCTAATAAGAGAATTGAATGAGGTAATCTATTCAAAGTACTCTGCAAACCTTAAAAATTGATAGAAAGGAAAGCTGAAAGGATAATGCTGCCTTTAATATAGAAAGGGAAGTTTGTTGATTACCTGAGTTTGGGAAAAGCTAACGAGCTCAGTCTTGTTCAGGCAGAGATGGGTGTGGTTGAAGATGTCCAGTAGGCAGTTGGTGATGTAGAACCTGAGTGTAGAGAACTGATTTTTATCAACGTAGAAATTACCTTCAAAGAGCCATTTGAATATTCATTTTGGAAATCCTGTGATCAGACAAATAGGAAAGAGCAGGAGAAGAGCATCCAGGAAAGAATCCTAGCACATTCATTATTAGTGGACAAAGCACAGATAATGATCAAATAAAGGAGACTGAGATGGAATGGTCAGATCTAGAGGAGGAGAAGGAGGATTGTCATGAATGTTGAAGGTAAAGAGGATGGAATGGACAACAGAAACTATTGCTGCATGGAGGTCGAAGACTGAGAAAAGACTATCAGGTTTAAAGAAGAAGATTGTGGGCAACCTTGGAGAGCATGATTTCAGTGGAGTACAGAGATCAGGAGCTAGATATCAAAGATTAGAGAAATCAAACAAGCCAAATATAGACTGACCTCCCCCACCCCACCCCACCCCAGTTCCCTGAGGAGATAAATTGTGAAAAAGAAAATAGATAAAAGACCAAAACTTCTTACTTAACTTAGTATTATTATTGTTGTTGCTATTAACTAGGTGTTTTAGGGAAGCCACATGTAACCAGTCCAGGGTGGGTGTTAGGGGATGTTCTTATACTTTTCTTGGCCCACCTTCATCTCCACCCACACCTCAACCATTTCTGATCACATTCAGGTATGGTCCCAG
This sequence comes from Phalanger gymnotis, assembly GCA_028646595.1. NCBI lineage: Eukaryota > Metazoa > Chordata > Mammalia > Diprotodontia > Phalangeridae > Phalanger > Phalanger gymnotis. The sequence goes on along the minus strand of JAQQSZ010000316.1, from coordinate 643 downwards.
CACTTGTCTTTTCTTCCTTCCTGAAGTGGTAAGGTAGTAAGCCTAGTTCCAGGTAGAAGGAAGCAAAAACTTGGCATTCTGCCAAGTTACAGAAGGTGTGAGAAGGTGAATAAGAGTCACTTGTCAACTGGAGCAGAACATATATTTATCTGAGTGGTGTCCCCACCATCACCAAGTGTGGAGAGGAGATGGAAACAAGAAGTGCATGTTTGTGTTGGGGAGTTTTTATTGATGATTCCCAATGATTATACTATGCCTTAACCTGCCTTTAAAACTCATGCCCAAGATGGCGGCTGGGAAGCAGTGACTGGCGTGAGCTCCCCACCAAGTTCCTCCAAAAACCTATAAAACAATGGCTCTGAACCAGTTCTAGAGCTGCAGAACCCACAAAGTGTCAGAGGGAAGCAGGGCCCCAACCCAGGACAGCCTGGATGGTCTCTGGGTAAAGTCTGTCCCACACAGACCTCCCAGCCCCCAGCCGAGGGGAGCGGAGCTGAGCCCAGCGCGCACGGTGCAAACAGACCAGACGCGGACCTACCAGACCAGGAGACGAGCGGAAAGTGCCCTGGCATCCTGAAATACTGAGCTGTGGCACGTACCAGACCTCTCAACCCACAAAGAGCAAAGACATCAGAGAAGGTTA
>JAQQSZ010000315.1:0-21280 GCA_028646595.1 Phalanger gymnotis | reverse complement strand
TAGAAATAGCTCTGAAAACAACAGCACAGCCCCTCAAGCTTGGTACAAAGTACTGTGTACTCTACAAGCAGTCATGCTTCAATGAAAAACTCAAGGCTCAAGTAGTCACCTAGAAATATGGCCAGACAGCAAAAATGGGCTCAGATTCAGAATCAGACTTTGGAATCTTTCTTTCATGACAAAGAAGACCAAAACACACAGCCAAAAGAAGTCAACAAAGTCAAAGAGCCTACATCAAAAGCCTCCAAGAAAAACATGAACTGGCCTCAGGCCATGGAAGAGCTCAAAAAGGATTTAGAAAAGCAAGTTAGAGAAGCAGAGGAAAAATTGGTAAGAGAAATGAGAGAGATGCAAGAAAGCTATGAAAAACAAGTCAATGACTTGCTAAAGGAGACCCCAAAAAAATACGGAAGAAAATAACACCTTAAAAATAGAATAACTCAAATGGAGGTCGATGGAGTTAGGATTGAAATTAAGAATCACCTACTCAGCAAAACTGAGTATCATGCTCCAAGGCAAAGTATGGATTTTCAATAAAATATAGGACTTTCAAGTTTTCTCAGTGAAAAGACCAGACCTGAATAGAAAATTTGACTTTCAAACACAAAAACCGAGAGAAGCATGAAAAGGTAAACAAGAAAGATAAATCATAAGGGCCCTACTAAATTTGAACCTTTTTGTTTACATTCCTACATGGAAAGATGATGTGTATAATTCATGAGACCTCAGTATTAGGGTAGCCGAAGGGAATATACGAACATACATACATACATATACATATACATATACATACATACACACACACACACACACACACATATATATATATGTATATATATATATATATATATATACATACATGCATATAGACAGAGGGCACAGGTTGTGTTGAATATGAAGGGATGATATCAAAAAAATAAAATTAAATTAAGGGATGAGAGAGGAATATATTGAGAGAGGGAGAGATAGAATGGGGTAAATTATCTTGCATAAAAGTGGCAAGAAAAAAGCAGTTCTGTAGGAAGGGAAGAGGAGGCACTTGAGGGGAATGAGGGAATCTTGCTCTCGTAGGATTTTACCCTAGGAGGGAATACCATACACACTCAATTGAATATCTTACCCCACAGAAAAGAAGGAGGAAGGAGATAAAAAACGGAGGACATTAGAAGGAAGGGCAGATAGGGAGAGGAAGTAATCAAAAGCAAACACTTCCTAAAAGGGACAGGGTTAAGAGAGAAAATTGAATGAAGGGGGATAGGACAGGAAGGAGCAAAATATAGCTAGTCTTTCACAACATGAGTATTGTGGAAGGGTTTTGCATAATGATACACATGTGGCCTATGTTGAATTACTTGCCTTCTTAAGGAGGGTGAGCGGGGAGGGAAGAGGGGAGAGAATTTGGAAGTCAAAGTTTTAAAAGCACAAGTTCAAAAAAAAGTTTTTGCATGCAACTAGGAAAGAAGATATACAGGCAATGGGGCATAGAAATTTATCTTGCCCTACAAGAAAGTAAGGGAAAGATGGTGCGGTGAGTGGGGTGACAGAAGGAAGGGCTGATTGGAAAAGGGAGCAAATCAGAATATATGCCATCTTGGTGTGGGTGGGTGGGTAGAAATGGGGAGAAAAGCTGCAATTTAAACTCTTGTGAAAATCAATGGTGAAAACTAAAAATATTAAATAAATAAATAAAAGATGATTAAAAAAATAATGGTCACATAGTACTTGCTGGTCTCAAGTTTTCACAGGGAGATATCACTAGTGATACCTCACTAATGTTCAGCCTTCAGTTATTCCAAGACCCAGGCTTATTTGAAAGAGCCCTTTAACATCTGAGGAGCCTCCTTCTTGAACTTCTCAGTGGTTCTCTCATCAGTTCCACCACGTTTGTAGATGAGCTCGCCAGGAGTGGTGGAATTGACAGAGTCTATGTGTCCAATGACAGCAATGTTAATGTGAATCTTTTGCTTGCCCACTTTTTTGGAGATTTAGTGATAGTTTTAATAACACCGATGTTCTAGAAGCACACCTGTTGTGAAAAATCAGAAAGACCGATTTTTATGAATTATAAACAATCAATAAAGTTAACTAAATGAAAGCAATTAAATGGGATACAAAATTAGGTAAAGTTATTTCTAGTCAGAGGAAACATTATGGAATTGCAAGTTTGGAGGGGGAAAGTGAACAGGTACAATTCACTGTAATCAGAAAAGGTGATGTTCCACTCTCTACCCTCCCCCCGATCTGCCAGTTCTCTTTATCTAATCAAAGGGACATGGAAACAATAACTTATTGACCAATTTGGGCCTGTTTTTCAAATAAGAGATATGGGTTCCTTAAGATTTGTGAAAAAAACTCCTTGCATTGGCCTAATCTAGCTTTTTCTTAAGGTCCTCTAAGCAGCAGGTAGGGGGGTACAGCTTTGCAGCCACACAGAACTGAGCTCCAACAATGCAATAAAGTTTTCTGACAATTCTCATAACTGAAGAATGATATCTCGGAAGACAGAAATTGGACTAGATCCAAGGGAACTGAGCTAGCTCTGGAACTGAGTCAAAGATGGCATCCATTCCAACTACCTCTTGCCTGAAAACCTCATTAATGATAGCGTTATCAGTAGTGGTAATGGTAGTAGTGGGGATTAAAGTGGGATTAAATACATCCATGAATGTGTAAATAAATGCCCATAAACTGAATTTGTTTTTGGCATACCTGAACCTCAAGCCGCCCTCCTCCTAGTCTCAGGCCCCTGCTGCTCCTAGTCCAACTTTGGCTCATGTGGTCCTCGCTATGCCAGAACATGAGTACAATGCACATGCTGATTGATTAGCAAAGATTGCTACTCAACATGTAGTCCCTACTCTGGCACCAAATGATGATCTGGTACTAGCAAAATGGGTCCACCGAATGGCTGGCCATTTTGGGGTCCAGGCCACACTCTGGTGGGCACAAGATCAAGATATTAGTATTTCTCATTCATTGTTAAAGCAAGTAGCAGAAGAAGAGTACATCTATCAACTGGAAAAGGAACAAACTGTTCCTAGCGTAGTAACTGGGGAAATAGCAAGGGGAAAAGTTCCAGCCCAAATTTCGCAGATAGATTATATTGAAACACTACCACAAGATAAAGGATGCAAATTTATATGTACTTTTGTTGACACCTATTCAGGGGTACTGGTGGCTTGTTCTTATAAGAATGCAACCCAGAAAAACACATGTAAAACTCTAGATATTATAATTCTATATAATGGAACCCTAATGCATATTCAAAGTGACAATGGGTCACATTTCAAAGGTAATGAGATAAAGAGAAATTGTGTATTAAACAATATAGAGTGGATATATGACTTTCCATATTATCCATAAGCATCTGGCTTAATAGAAAGAATGGATAGATGGTTGAAAAAAACAGTTAAGAAAATCAAGTTCTCATAAATTTGTATCAACATTGGAAGGATAATTTGTTCACCGCTTTACATCATTTGAATAAGAGTCCATGAGGGGGAAGTACACCTGTAGCCAGAAGGATGACCCCAAATCTGCAAATTACAAAACAGCAGACACATAAGATCTCAAATATTGAGTATCGGACTGGGAGAGATTTCCCAGCACCATATCCAGGAATATCTGGTTGAGCAGGATATGATTTATATTGTTTAGAGAATTTTTGTTTGGATAGAAAAAGAGATAAGAAACATCTCTACTGGAAGATGTATGAGAATCCATAAGAAACACTCTGGATGGATATTAGCTAAATTAGGATTAGCAGCTCAGGGAATACATGTATTGGCTGGAGTGATAGATTCTACTTATCAAGGGGAAATTGTTTTGATACTCCAGAATTTGGGTGAAGAACTTATACAGTTTTGTAAAAATGTTAGACTAGTTTGAGTGATTACTACTCCTTGTGAAACAATGCCCCTTGTGAAAACTGAGCCTCCTAAAATAACTAGCAGAGGAAAGAGAGTGTTTGGTTCTGCTGATAGAATAAAATTGGGAGTTAAAGTATGGATAAAGCACAAGCCAGAAGATGCTCCAAAGGCTGTGGAAATTATAGCACATGGGAAAGACAATATTGTAATGATCGGTTATTCAGGAGAAGGTGATTTCCAGATCGTACCCTTGACTCATGTATTGTACTGTGAATGAGGATATCATAGTCTGTTTCTTTTGGGCTTTTGTCTGTTAAATTTGTTTGCTAGATTTGTTTTCTGCAGGCTTAGTACCATGCACCAGTAGATGGCTGATTACTCAAGGCTGATATCACCCTTGTACCTGTCCTTGACTGTGATGTGTCATCCCTGGACCTGGGGGTGATCAAGTATTGGATGCCAGCTAAAGAACTGACCTCTGGAATGGGACTCTTGACTTCTTGTAGGCAGGGAGAGCTCTACGTCTAATTTCAGCAGGAAGAAGCTATGGAGGATGAGCCCTTTGCCCCTTACCCCAAGATTTTGAGCCCCATCTGTTTGAGGGGGAAATGACATTGTTTTATATGCTTATCTTGTGTTATCCCTGTTATATTGTTGTGTAAAGTTCTGTTGACACCCATTATCCCAAAACTCCCATTGACCTATGTAATGGATAAGAAAGATCTTTGGGCCAAAATTAATAGTAATTTAGATTTGAAAATGTTTGCCAACCATTAATAGGCCTTGTGACCTTCTTATGTCACAGGAAGCTTAAGTCACATGTAGTGGCGGGTGCTCGGTGAGAGAAAAAGGAAACTGTGTCACTGAGAGAAGTTACTGCAGTTACAGATGAGGGAAAGAAAGCAGACCTGTAATAGCTGTGCTGTAAGTTTGCTTGCTGGTGGCAAGGTCTCAGCAGGGGGTAGAAGGTTGTGGAATGGAGTGGTTCTCTGTTGTGGTATTGTGTATAGAATTTTTTGCTGCTGTGGTAGATTGGGCATGTTGGTTTCAGAATCCGGTCCTCTGGTGTCTGAACAAGTGGTTTACTTCTTTTACCTTTTATGTGGAGAGTCTTGTATATTTTGTGATATGGAACCATGTAGGCATTTTGACAATTATCATTTGTTTTGTGATTATTGCCTTGCTGATATACCCTCCTAGAAGGAGTTTGATATAGTGAGCTTCAATAACTTTTCCTTGCTAGTTACTAGACTATGTGTAAGCCATGTGCCGTGACATCATCAAACACATTTACAAGAATACCAAGTTCATCTACAGCCAGGTGGAAGATTAACTCTATTTGAAAGATTCAGACAATTACTTAGGAGGAAATAGCCCTTCAGGTCCCCTACAATTGCCAATAGAATTTAAATGCATAACACTTTAAGCCTATTGGACTCTGAACATCTCAAAACCAATCATGAGAAAACGTTTATTTTTTTTTTGTTTTTTTCAGATGTTTAACATTCATTGCAACATTGCTATCTCAAAGCTCTTCTATTGCAAGAGTAGAAAGGAGCCTCCTGAGTTATAGTAATATGAGTTGTAGTAATGTGAACGGGAGAGACCAGCTAAAATGGTAGAGCATCAGGAAGAAGTACAGGCAAGCTCACCCCCATAATTGCACCACAAAGACATAGAAAGTGTTCCAGACTGAGTAGTGAATGGGAAATCCAAGAACATATTCACACTGAGTCATTCTAAAACTCAAGTCAGAATTGGTCTGGGGACAGCAGTGAGAGGCTCTAGCCATTATTAAATTATGTGGAACTTTCTCTCGTGGGAGCTCAGTGAGAGCCTGTGAATAGCTATACACTAGGGTGAGAAGACATACTTCTCAGGCCTAAACAGAGGGCCTGCCTTTGTTGAGGTAGAAGTGTCATGGTCCCACTGGAATGTGTGCTACTTGTCACTCAGGGCTACATCACAGAGCCAGGCAGGGACCTGGGCTTAGGAGTGGCAGTCTAAGGCAAACAGTCTTCATGGACCCTAGACTTTGTCCTCACTGAGGAACATGTATAGAAGCAAGCAGGAAATCAGGATTAGAGATGCCCCGTCCCTAGCAGAAGGTCAAGTTGAGAGAACCAGGGCCCGATTATTCCTAGAGGCTGCCATTGAATAACTAAAGGAAGGAAGCCAGGCTACAGGGGATCCTAAAGTTCTGTCACTTTGAACCTGTAGATTATTCCAGACACCTGATAGTGAGTTGAGTCCAGTAGGAGTTAAATTGCATTGAACTCCAAAACCAAAATCAGTACATTTCAGAGCTCAGACCCACTGTGCATTACTCAGAATTACCCAGATCAGTTAGCTTTGAGAATAAGGAAAATTTGAAAGTGCTGTCCATGACAGAGTGGAATAACACAACACTCCACACCCCAAGAAAGCAACAGCAGCACCCAAGGGGACACAAGATGCCCCAGGCGTTTTCTCCACAAGTCCAGAGAGCAAAGCATTGATCAAAAGTTCAAAAGAAAAAGGGCCTGAAGAATGAGCAAACATACAAGAATCTTACTGTAATGAGGTATTAGAATCACAAGGATGGATGTTCAAGCAACAAACTCAGAATAAGTGAATGACTTCAAAACATCTGTACACAAAGCCTCAAAAAAAGTTAAAGCAGAAGTTCAGACTTTTTGTGTAGTCATTTTTCAGTTGTTTCTGACTCTTTGTGACCCGTTTGGGGGTTTTCTTGGCAAAGACACTGGAGTGGTTTGCCATTTTTCCACTGGCTCATTTTACATATAAAGAAACTGATGTAAATGGGGTTAAGTGACTTACATAGGGTCACACAGCTAGTCAGTGTCTGAGGTTAGATGTGAACTCAGGTCTCCCTAACTCTAATCCCTGCACTCTATCTTTTGTATCACCTAGCTGTCTGTAAACTTCTAAAAAGAGATGAAAAAAAGAGTTTTCATAATTACTTAAAATGATTTTGTAAATGAAATGAAAATGCTAAAACATAAATGGAAAAGGAAAGAGAACTATGGAAGAAAGATAAGGAAATAGAATTAACAGCTTGCAAAAAAGAGCTTCAACCAGGAAAATGCTGTCTACAGTAAGAGCAATATGGTATGATCAGCTGTGAATTCCTTATTTATTCTCCCCAACAGAATAAACTATGATAATTCTGAAGGATTAATGATCGAAAAATGTCATTCACTTCTGGAGAAAGATCTGATGGAGGATTAATGCAGATCAAAGCATACTATTTTAATCTTTATTTTTCTTGGGGTTCTTTGCCTGTATTTTCCTTTATAACATGACTAATATGTAAATGTCTTTTGCATGACTGCCCATATATGATCTATATCAAGCTGCTTGCTATCCCAGTGTGGGGCAAAGGGAGAGAGAGCACCTAGAATTTATTTTTTTAATTTATTTTTTTATGTTTAGTTCAAAACACTCAGTTAAACAAGTTTTTGAGTTCTAAATTTTCTCCCCTCCTCCTCCCTTCTCCCCACCCAAGACAGCATGTAATCTGATATATACCTTCACATTAGACATATATATATTAAGCATATATACACATAATATATATATATATATATATATATACGCCTTTGCATTAAACTTATTTACGCAATATTCTAATTGTAAAAAAGCGTTATAACCAATGGAATGAATCGTGAGAGAAGAAACAAAACCAAAAAACAAGGGGAAAAAAGAGCAAATACTTTGCCTCAATCTACATTCAGACTCTATAATTCCCTCTCTGGATATGGATAGCTTTTTCTATCATAAGTCTTCTGGAGCTGTCTTTGAACCGTGTATTGTTCTGTTAAGATATCTCTTACTCATAGCTGTGATAAGTAGTGATCTGTTTCTCTTCTAATCATTTTATAATATGATCATTGATATGAAGATCATGTTTCCATTTTGAAGGTATTGATTTTCTCAGCATTTCATTCTTAGGTAATTTATTTTTTCCCATTTATCAGACACTGGCTCATGGAGTTGCATCGTTTCTAATCCTTTCTTGTCTAGTCTGCTCCATCAATAGATCTCCCTATCTTTTTTAAATCACTACTAGAATGTTTTGCTTATTGAAACCTTACAATGTAGTTGTAGGACTCAAACTTCTATTCCTCTTTAATACCTATTTCTTTTCATTATTCCATTTGATAATTGAGATCTTTTGGTTTTCTTTTTTTATTTCTTTAAGATGAAATAATTTGATAAATTATAACCAAAACATGAATCTATGTCTTATAAATAGAAATTCTCAGGTAGAAATCCTGCAATTCATTTAAACAAGATCTGCCCACTCTTGAAAACCAACCCTAGGAGAAGCAACCGGGATACTAGGCTTTTTTTTGTTTGTTTGTTTTTAAAATGTAATTTAATTCTCTCAGATTCCATTGTTTATATTTAATCACATCAGGTAAATATAAATAAACAACTGAAAATTTTCAAATATGAAAATCTTCCTAAACTATTTTATACTATAAAAATTCTATCAACCCCCTGAAAATGGGAGCTTTATAAGAAAAGAACAGTTTTAGTACAGGTATTGAAAACTGCCAGTTAGCCCAAAACGGTTTTAAAAATTAAGCCTAACTGCACTTTTTTGCCAGTGTTTTAAGTTTGTAAAGCAACTTCCCATGAGCACTTGAGTAGATGGCCATGTGCAGTATAATGAAAACTCACTGACCTCAACACTTCTAAAAGATAAGCACCATAAGTAGAAAAAGAGCATTCTAGTGTTAGAGACTCTAATTCAAATTCTAAGAAAGCTTTTCAGTTCTTATTAGATTATTTCAGGAAATCTTAATAATGAAATGTTGGTATAATAATAGCCTTCAGCTGTTATACAAACGTATGATTGTTAATAACATAGTGATGCATCAGTCAGTCACAATGTTTCAAAAATAAAAAAGTGAATCCTACATAATCACTGCATATTCATTTCCAAAGCTTCGACAATGTATGCAGCTGAGGGACGATCTTTAAGATTCTCGTTAGTGCAAACAGAAAACAGTTCAATCACTTTTTGATATGATTCATCCAATTCTTCCATGTTAAGGGCTGGCCTTGTTCCCAGTACTTCATAGTTTGCTTCATCATCAAATAAGCTCTCATCAAAAGTTTGGTCTTCATCATGTCCTCTGGAAGATTAATGTGTGGAATGGTTGGGGTCAACATTTCCCAAAGAGTTAGCCCAAAGGCAAATATATCAGCTTTATCAGTAATAACACCACCCTCTTCCAGAGCTTCCTTTGGTTTCCAGGGTTCTGTGCCAATGTAATGTGACTCAGGATCACTCGCAGTCATATTTTCGTCCAGTGGCAGTGATACTCCTACATCACAGATTTTAATTGCCTCAAAGTCACCTTTAATTACAACATTTGAAGACTTTATATCTCCATGGAGTAGCTTGTTTTCCTGGTGCAGATACTTTAACCCCCTTGCCATGTGCAAAGCAACTTTCAAAATTGTAGCACCTGGGAAAGGAGAATGGAATTGATATTTCTTTCTTCTATTAAATCATTGAGAAACTTTTCTCCTCCATACTCCATAGCAAGACACATACTGCCATCTTGGGCTTGAGCATAACCTACAATGTTTGGATGCTGAAGGTTTTTCAAAATCTTAGCTTCATCAGTTAGTCTCTTTTGATATATACTTTGAAAATGATCATTACATTTAGAATTAATCTTTTTCACTGCCCAAGGAGAATGCAATAAACCTCTGGGAGACCTTTACATAAGATAAACATTTACCCCAGTGCCATAGCCAAGTTTTTGCATAAATGGAGAGGCTGGAATAGCTACAGATGATGGAGTTAAGCATGATGAAGATTTCTTCTTGTCAGATAATTTGCTAGGTGTCTTGAATGCATCTTGTCCTTCCATTATAAAAAAAAAAAAACAATAACAGCAAACCCTAGGTTCTGAGCAGGTACAGATCAGTCAGAGCACCGAGACCCGCCTCTATGGCCGTTGCAGACTCGACTGAGGCCCGAGATCTTTTGGTTTTCTAAACGGTTTCTGTTATTGTTTATAAATTCTATAAACTATCATCTTGGCACCTTGATTGGTATAGCATAAAATGTTTAAATTGACTATGTTTATATATATATATATATATATATATATATATATATATATATATAATGTTTATATAAATATATATTATTTATATAAATAAATATATATATATGTATATAATGTTTAAATTGGTAATATGGTCACTTTTATTTTACTGGAATATATTAGCCATGATCCTGGAATATTCACCTTGTTAGTTTAGTTTTTTCTTCATTTCTTTAAGGAGTCCCTTGTGACTGAATCTATATAAATATTTGTTTCCTCTGATAGATTGATCTCTAGATATTTTATTCATTTTGAAGATATTTTCAATGGCATTTTCTTTTCTATTACAATCTTTTGGATATTTTTTATTATTATGCACAAGTACAATTCATTTTCGAGAGTTAACTTTATCACCTTCAACTTGTCTGCCTTGATTACTATCTTTACTGGTTTCCTAAGATTTTTTAGGTATAGCATCATAGCATCAGACTATAGGGATAATTTTATCTTCTCTTCACCTTTCCTTATGCTTTTGATTTCTTTCTCTCATCTTATTGCTGTTCCTAGCATTTCTATAAAGTTATCAATTGATATGGGGAAGAGTGGGCATCCTTATTTTACAACTGAATATCTTAAGAAAGTTTCTAGTGTATCCCCAAAATTATGATACCTGTTTTTGTTTTGAGATAGATGCTTTTCTTATGGTATTGAAAACCGTCTTGTTGTGCTTTTATGTTGTGGGATTTTTAGCAGAAAATTATGCTAAAATTCATCAAAGACTTTTTCTTCATTTATTGAAATAATCATCTGGTTTGGGGTGTTTGGTTTTAATGTGATAATTACATTGGTGATTTTCCTAATATTGGACTATCTTTGCATCCCTGGTATAAATCCCTCCTTGCTATAACAACTATTTTCTAGGTTAAATCTCTACAATGTGTGTACAGAGGATTGTACACATTTCATGGTTCCATATTCATTAATAATGTTGGCCTATACCTTTTTTCCCTGTGTTTTATCATTCCAAGTTTCAGTATTAGGAATATATCTGTCTCATAAAAGGATTCTGGTAGCAGACACTCTTTCTTGATTTTGGAGAATGATTTGTGAAGCTTCGGTACTAATTGTTCTTTAAAGGCGTGGTAGAATTCTATGAATCCATCAGGACCAGTTGGCAATTCCTTTATAGCTGGATCTATTTTGTTTTCTGAAGTGGCGCTATTGAAGGTTTGGTTTTGGTGTTCTGATATTTCAAGTATTCCAGATTATTTAGTTTGTTCCTCTATTTCTTTTGTCTTCTAAATTGTCTTATCATAGAGTTCTGTACATGCTGTAGTTATTCTTTTTTTCTAGTTTTGTGAGATTTCAACTCACTCAATCGTTATTTTGTCGATTTGAATTTCTGCCCTTTTTTAAAAAATCAGATGAGTTAATGGTTTATCAATTTTATGTTTTTTTTTCAAAGAAACAACTTCAGGTTTCATTTATTTTGCCTATTTTTTATCCAATTTATCTATTTCTCCTGTAATAGTCCATATAATTCTCATGTGCTTATTTTAAGTTTATTTCTTGGATTTTAAATTTTTTCCTTGCATATTCTGTTCTTTTCAATTCTCTGTTTCTATTTTGTTAATGGCTGTTTGTAGAGATATGTATCTCCCTCTCAGGACTACTTTAGCAGTATCTCAGAAATTTTGGTATATTTTTCCATCATCATCACCATCCTCTTTCACATAATTATCAATTATTTTTATGATTTTTCATTGATAAATTCATTTTTAGGATTTCATCAAGTCTCCATTTGGTTAGTACTTTTTTGTTTGTAACCCCTGAATGAGTGACTTATTTTATTGCATTATTGTTTTACAAAGGGTTGATTAAATATTTATACATTTTTATATCTGTATGCAATATCTTTGTGCAGTAATACATGGTTACTTTGTGTAAAATTTTCATATGGTGTTAAGAAACTAGTAAATGTTTTGGCTTTCCCATTTAAAAGCTGAATAAAATGTATTTTTATATGACACTATGGATTTTATCATCATCATTATTATTGTGGTCTCATGCATAAGTTCATTTTTATTGTCAATTGATGACATAAATGTAAATTCTTTTCAAAATACAAGCAGAGCTTCTGAATGATATCTTCTAGAGAACAATCTTTTTTTTTTTTGGAAAGGGGGAAGCCTGGGCAATTGGTGTTAAGTGACTCGCCCAAGGTCACACAGCTACTATGTGTCAAGTGTCTGAGGCCGGATTTGAGCTCAGGTCCTCCTGACTTCAGGGCTGGGGCTCTATTCACTGCACCACCTAGCTGCCCCATGGAGAACATTATACTGATCACAGACACACAGTATCAGTGATGAATAATTTTGATAGACTTGGCTTTTCTCAGCAATACAAGGTTCTAAAAGAGCTCCAAAAGACTCATGACAGAAAAAGATATTCACACCCAGAGAAAGAATGTTGGAGTCTTAATGCAGATTTTGGCAAACTATTTGTTCTTCTTTTTTTGGTTTTGTTTTTTATTTCTCATAGTTCATTACATTGGCTATAAGTTTTCTTTACAACTTGACTATTGTGTAAATAAGTTTGATGCAAAGGTATATGTAGAAGCTATATCAGATTATATGCCATCTTGGGAGGGAGGAGAGAGAAGGAGGGGGAGAAAATTTGGAACTCAAAAACTTGTGGAACTGAGTGTTGTAATCTAAAAATAAATAAAATAAAATAAAAAAGAACACACAAAGCCATGGACTAGAAGCAGTTAAAAAAGAATAATTGATTTCTTCTCTATTCCCTGGGCAAAGGTAAGGGCAGGGAACAGATAATTTAGTAAACACCAGCCCAAAATACTTGTGCTGAAAATCTTTATTTTGATATAATTTGTAACAGGTCTTTGTTCCTTTTTTTAAAATACATGGATCCTTCCCCATAAACCCTAAGAGAGAACATGAAAATAGAGTGGCTTGCGTGGATAAAAGAGAAATGGTCATCAAAAATATAATTCCATGCAGTACCATCATCAGGTAAGATAAATATTGATGTTATTACAATTCACAATGAATGCAGAATCTCTTTCGAAAGTAAGTTGTTTTTCTTCTTTTAACCTCCTGCCATGCATACCCCTCCATAGAGCATACTGCCTTTAAAGAACTGGCATTTAGTCGTGTTCTGATTCTTACTCTTTTAGTGACTTTCCCAGGGTCACACAGGTAGTAAATTTCTGAAGCCGAAGTCTTCCTGACTTCATCCTGAAGGTGAGTCTTCCTGACTTCAGACCTGGCACTCTATCCACTGTGCCACCTACCTGCCCAACAAGAGAGTTCCTAGAACATGCAAAGTTATGGGCAGTTAAAAAAAAGAACAATTTCGATGTTCTCTGTTACATGGGCCAAGGTAAGGGAAGGGACAGCATAATTTAGTAAATACTAGCTTAAAATACTTAGGATAAAAAATTTTAATTAATAAAATTTATATCAGGTCTTTGTTATTTTGTAAATTCAAACTCAGATCTTGCCACACAAAGTCTAGGGAAGAACATAAAAACACAGTGGTTTTTACAGATAAAAGAAAAATGATGATCAAAAATATAATTCCATGTTGTACCATTACCAGTAAGACAAGTATTGATGTTATTATGATTGTCAATGAATGCAGAATACTTCTATTTATTTATATCTTAATACTATTATATTTTTTCCTAATTACATGTAAAGACAGTTTTCAACACCTATTTTTGTAAAATTTTGAGTTCTCAATTTTTCTCCCTTCGTCTCTTCCCTTGCCCCTCTCCAACAGAGCAAACAGTTTGATAAAGGTTATACATGTATATTAATCTTGTCAAATACATTTCCACATTAGTGTGAAGTACGTGTCAGAATGAAAGAGAAAAAACATAAGAAAGAAAAAAATAAGACAAAATAAAGTGCTTTGCTCTACATTTAGACTCCACAGTTCCCTGTATGTGGTTAGCATTTTCCATCAGGAGTCTTGTGAAATTGCCTTAGATCATTGTATTGCTGAGAAGAGGTAAGTCTATCACAGTTGTTCATCAAATAGTGTTGATACTTTGTACAATGTTCTCCCATTTCTGCTCACTTCACTCCACATCAGTTTGTGTAAGTCTTTCCAGGTTTTTCTGAAATCTGCCTGCTCCTCCTTTTTTATACAACAATAGTATTCTATTGTATTCATGTACCACAACTTATTCAGCCATTCCCCATTTGATGGGTGTGTCCCTTCAATTTCCAATTGTTTGCCACTACAAAAAAGAGCTGCTACAAATATTTTTATACATGTGAGTAATTTCTCTTTTTTATGATCTCACTGGGTATACAGACCTAGTAGTGGTATTGCTGGATCAAAGAGTACACATAGTTTTATAGCCCTTTGGATGTACTTCCCAACTGCTCTCTAAAGTGGTTGGATCGTTTCACACCACCACCAACAATGCATTAGTGTTCCAATTTCTTTACATCTTCTTCAGCATTAATCAATCTGATAGGTGTGAGGTGGTATCTCAGAAATGTTTTAATTTGCATTTCTTAATCCATAGTGATTTAGAGTATTTTTCATATGAATTTAGATAATGTTAATTTCTTTATCTGAAAACTGCCTATTCATATCCATCAAACATTTACCAATTGGGGGAATAACTTGTATTCTTGTATATTTAATTCAGTTCTTTACCTTTTTTTAATGATACCTTTATCAGCGACGATGACTGCAAAAATTGTTTTTCATCTGTCTGTTTTGCTTCTAATCTTGGCTGCATTTCTTTTGTTTGTGCAAAACATGTTTAATTTAATGTAATCAGAATTACGCATTTTGGATCCATTATGTTA
This sequence comes from Phalanger gymnotis, assembly GCA_028646595.1. Lineage (NCBI taxonomy): Eukaryota > Metazoa > Chordata > Mammalia > Diprotodontia > Phalangeridae > Phalanger > Phalanger gymnotis. Next base: position 6,487 of record JAQQSZ010000315.1, on the reverse strand, counting down.
TCAATTTCACTTTTGGTCATAAATTCTTCCCTTCTGCATAGATCTGAAAGGTAAATTATTCCTTGCTCTCCTAATTTACTTATGGTATCTCCCTTTATGTCTAAATCATGTACTCATTTTGACCTCATCTTGGTATAGAGTGTAAACTGTTGGTCTAGGCCTAGTTTCTGCCATAGTATATTAGTTTTCCCAGCAGTTTTCGTCAAGTAATGAGATCTTATCCTAGAAGCTAGGGTCTTTGGGTTTATCAAACAGTAGATTACTATAGTCATTGACTACTTTGTCTTGCATACCTAATCTATTCCACTGATCTACCACTCTGCTTCTTTGCCAGTACTGAAAATTTTTGATGATTGCTGCTTTATAATACAGTTTTAGATGTGATACAGCTGGGCCACCTTCTTTTGAATTTTTTTCATTAATTCCCTTGATATTCTTGACCTATTGTTCTTCCAGATGAATTTTCTTATTATGTTTTCTAGCTCTATAAAATATTTTTGGTAGTTTGATTTGTATGGCACTGATTAAGTAAATTAATCTAGGTAGAATTGTTATTTTTATTGTATCAGCTTGGACTACCCATGAGCAACTGATATTTTTCCAGTTGTTTAGATTTTAATTTTTTGTGTGAAAAGTTATTTGTAATTGTGTTCATATATTTCCTGCTTTTGTCTTGGAAGGTAGACTACCAAATATTTTATATTACATATATTTATTTTAAAGAAAATTTCTCTATATCTTGTTGCTGGGCTTTGTTGGTAATATATAGAAATCCTGGTGATTCATGTGGGTTTATTTTATATCCTGCAACTTTTCAAATATTCTTAATTGTTGTAAATGGTTTTTTTAGTTGATTCTCTAGAATTCTCTAAGTATAACATCATATCTGCAAGGAGGTAGTTTTGTTTCCTCATTGCCCTTTCTAATTCCTTCAATTTTTTTGCAGAATGTTTTTTAAAAAGTTAGGTTTTAAGGGGACAAGTTTTGAATGGAATCATCCTTGTCCTTTTCAATTGCTGCATTGTTGAGATATATGCAGTGAATAATATAAAAATTATTTTCAAATATCTTAAAAGAAACAAAAGCCTAGAATATCAGATTCAGGCAAGGTACTAGAGCATAGAATGTCAAGGCTGTTAGAGAGCTTGGAACATAGAATGTCTAGTCTGGGAAGTGACTCAGAGAATAGCTTTTAGACCTGGCAGGCCATTGAGAAGAAGGGATATCAGTGATAGCAGAGCCCTTACACCATAGAATGTCAGAAGAGAGACTGGAACAGCACAGGATACTGAGGACTGAAGGACCCTCAGAACATAGGTACTAGTTAGCATTTATTAAGTGCTTTAAGGCTGAGAAAACCCTTGGCCAAGTTATCCTCCCCGGAAACCAGGAAGATGAGTGCTCTTACCATCCTCATTGGGGAGGAGAGGAAAGGAAAGTAAGGAAAGCTGAAGAGCCTCCCCCAATTTCGTAAACCTGGAAAGTGTCCAAGGTCATGTCTGAGCTCACCGTTTCTGACTCCAGGCCCAGGGATCTGAACCCTCTGCCAGCTTGCTGACCATCTTGAGATATGGGGCCTTGGACACCAGAATTCTTGGAGCCTTACTTTCCATTGTAAAATAGAGCTAATAATAATACCCAGGGAGGGTGAGAGAATCAGGTGAGACCTGCATGTGTAGCCCAGGCTTGGAGCTGCTCTGCAAATCCACATTCACACTGGCAGCTCAGGCTCCAGAAGACTTCTCTAGATGTACCCTGAGGCTTTGTTGGGGAGTGCATGGTCATGGCTCTGGATAACCCCATAATGTGCTTTCTCCATGACAAGCAACTGAAATAATTAACTCACCTGACTTAAATAATTTTATCAATACTTATGTACTGCTCTAATAGCACAAAAACCTGCTCTCCCTGTTAACCAACACACACCCCTCGCCCCAGCCCCAAGTCTGTGACACACTCTCCCACTTGCATAATTTTTGGAAGTCCTCTGCTTCTCGCATGGTCCTTGGGGAGGTGGAGAATACTGGAGAGGGACAATGATTTGTCCTGACACTTCATGGGCTGAATCAACCCTCCAGCCATTTATTAAAGAACCACAGTATGCCAGGTAATGAGCTCAATCCCCACTCCTCTGGGACATATACTCTTCATCACCTGAAATAAAGCAAGTCTTATGTTTGCTTTGTTCTGAGCCTAATTGTTCTCATGGAATAAGAAGTTCCTTTATCCTTTCTTTGTGTTGTCCTCCTAACAGAAGCCACGTATTGCTGTGCTCTTGGAAAGAATGAGTAGAAGCTAAGGTTTCCCTTGTTGTTGACTGCAAAGAACCCTGGTAGTAGTGTGTCTCAAGACCTGTGTTCTGGTCCTGCTTCTTATGCTTTGACCTTGGCCAGTCAATTTCCCTCTCTGTGTGTCACTTTGCTCAACTGTGGAATAAGTAGATTAGAAGAGATGGCCCATGAGATCATTTGCTATAATGGCTGGATTCTATGCCCAGCCTAGCTTCTCAAGGTGTTTAGCCACCAAAACAAGGAGAGAAACGGCAAGATGGAGGAAGAAGATTAATGAATCAAGTGAAGGTTTTTCAGGGATTGTTGTGGAGACACAGGTGTCTATATCAGTGTTCCTGTCATTGAACTGTGTTTTCAGTCTCCCACAGCCTTCTTCCTACTCCATGGCACTCCGTTTTGAACAGAACTGTCACTTTGCGTTTTTATCTGCCAATAGTTTCAGATATAAGGACTTCATCTTCTCTCTCAGCTCTGTCTCCAGTCAGCAGTTACTTTCAGCCTATAAAACAGGTCACAGTCTTAGCAAGGACGTCAGGGGCCATCTATTCCCTCCTCCTCCCAAATATCCAGATGAGGAAACAGGCCAAGGGAAATAGAATAACTTTTCCTATTACATATTAAAGAACATATACCTAGAAGGAACATCGCAGGCCATCAAGTTCTAAGCTCTGAATTTATATTCAGAGAAATTTATATTCAGTGGAAGAGACTGAAGACAAAAACAGTGTCTGAAGGAGGGACTAGATCTCAGGTGTTTGTGTCTCTAGTGTTTAGTGATGTTCTTCTCTTCTGAAAATCAACATCTGAAATCTAAGGGATTAGTCTCTTTGATTTTTCTTCTCCTCTTACTTTCACATGTATTCTCCACCCCATCATTATGTGACATTTCAAAAGCTCATGAGGTATAACTTCTGGGTAATTCAATCATTTTATTAATGACCCATGTGTTAGAAACAGTCTGTACTTTTATTCTTTTAGCATGTTACTTGGCACAGTGATTTGTATGCCTGCTGTCTAATGTGTTGAGCTAGGTCAGGAGCAGACATTATTTTTTATTTATTTATTTTTTTTTTTGCCAAACACTGGAAAACAAAAATCTGTCTGAGAAAAGCAGGGAAATAGCACTACCTTGTCACCCTAGGCCCCCTCTGGTGCATGTATGAGTAGTATAGGATATGAGTTGTTCCAATGTTAGGATACCTGCGGAGCCTTTGGACAATGTTTGAGGCTGCACTAGTCATCAAAAGGCAAAGCTGGGCTCAAGGAATTCACTTCTTCAAAACAGATTTTATGTAGACCCAAGCCAAAGAATCCCGTTCAGGCCAACAAGTATCTCTTGAATGTTTACTAGATAAAACTTTAAATTTGGTGTGGAATTTTGCTTCTTTTCAAATTAATCAAATGTGTTGTTAAGCAAAACGGGCTCCTTAGCACTTAGTTCAACAAGTGCCCTTGAAGAGTTTGGCTTTTGTTTGCTTTGAGTAATGCTAAGCCCCAGGCCCAAACCCCTATTAGGTGTGGAACCTATGTGGGTGTGGATTGATGACTGAGGTGGGGCCCAGGGTGGGGCTATCTCCAGGGAGGGCCTAGTTTACATGTCTGGGACAGCAGAGACTCTTAGACCATGTGGTTTTAAGGTGCCTCATTGTGACGATTTTAGGTCATATGGATGAGTCGCATGTGTGACTCACCCCCGATGGTAATAAAGATATAAAAGCCAGTGGTTGGCCTCTTCTTTTTGGAGCTCTTTGCCGCAGCAGTGACTCTGGGCCAGCCCTTGTTCTGAGCTCCCATGGCTGAACCTAGATGTTGGTAACTATGAATTGTATTGGGTCTGTCTGTTTGTGATTTGTTTAAGGGCTCTTGAGATGGTGTTGATGAAGAGACTCTGGGCAGCTGTAGCTAAGGAGTCCTCCAGCTTGTAAACCCAGATGCTGAGACTTTGTTGAACTCTGGTAACTATGTATTGGGATTTGAATCAGGCAAGGTCTGTCTGTTGATGTTTGTAATTTACTTGTATTTTGCTCTGAAGTTCAGGATGCTGGCTTTTTTCCCTGAACTAAGTGAATGATATTTGTGTGCTGAATTAAAGTAAACTTGCCAACCCCTTAACCTTGCTCTCCTTGTTAAGGCAGATTAAAAGAACCTGGGCTTTCTGGCTGTCTGGCAGCTTTCTGGGTGCTGGTTGTGGGTGGATCTTACACCCCCACAGGAGCTACTAGCCAGATTGTTAAAACAACCCCTGATTGCTTCCACTTCAGTTTTAGAACATCCAGAGAGAGGAGAGTATAGGGGGCAGCAGGATGGAGTGGCTACATTGCTGAACTTCAGAGGTATAAACACCTGAGTTCCAATCCAGCCTAAGAGCAGTTGTGGGATCTCAGGCAAGTCTCATCAGCTGTCCTGGCTTTTGTCTTTTCCTCCATAAATTGACGGGTTTAACTACATTACCAGGGACTTCCCTCTCAGCTAGGATCTTTAGTATGAAATGGGCAAATCACTTCCATGCCCTGGGCCTCAGTTCCCTCATCTGTAAATTGAGGGCCTTAAAGAAGATGATTATGAGGCCTTTGCCAGATATAAACCAACAATCTTTAGAATAAATAGCAACTCACTTCACCTCCCTAGGCCTCACTTTCCTTTTCTGGATAATTGAGAAAAACGACTATTAATAACCAATGATTTGGGGAGATCAGTGTTCCTCTCTTTTTTTCTAAAGCACTGACTTCAAAAGTTTACTCTCCTCAACCACATTACTGATAATGAGATTGGAGTATGTTTCCTAACAATCTTGGTCAAACCCCATCCAGGTGGGAAAGTTATTGTACTGTACCCTGGTCTGGGCATGGACAAATTTTTTGAATAGATTACCCAAGGCTGGGGGAGACGTAGAAGTAAACTACATAATCAAAGTTCATTTAAATGGGGTCATCCCCTCACTGTAATATTCATTCTTTCATTGTTAACCAATCAGAGTTGACTGACAGCCTCGGAAACACCCCTCTTCCAATGGGCATATAAATCTTGAGCCCATTGCCATCATTGTCTTTAGTCTAAGAGGGAAACAGGCAAATGAACAGTCTTTCATTAAAATGCAGGCATTATTAATAAATGATTAAATTACTTCAAAATATTATTTTTCAATTTGTTTCAAAGACCTCACATAGGGGTGGAATACATGACCTCTGAAATCTTTGGATCCATTCATCTAGAACTCTGTTCCTACACACTCAATTAGCAGCCTAAAGCAATGGCTGAAAAGGGAAGGAATTGTGGCTGCAGGTGGAGACCACATATTTGACAAGATTGGCAGTGAATTAAAGGAGAGAGGGACAGCTTCATTCAGAATGGAGGGTAGTGGGTAGAGATGGAAATCCTGTTCCAAAGAAAGGAACACTGGAACTGAAGGTAGAGAAGCCAGCTTCCAATTGCAGCTCTAGTACTATCTACAATGCCTAAATCAGTGGTTTCATTTACTAGGTGATTTTGCATAACAATGCACAGCTAAGAGGGCTAACAATGTTGCTTAGTACCTCTAGGCACATAGGAAAGCATTCCCCTCTTGTAAGATTTAAATGTGTTAACCTCTTAATTTAACTTCTGATATATATTTAAAAACTTCCTCCAAAGCAAATTTTCATGTATCATTTTCTCCAAAGTTTTGCTCTTGTGAATGGTCAACCTTAATACTTCTCCATGGGACCAGGTGCCCTTTAGCTAAATTCTATACAGTGTTCTCTTTTCTTCTATTTAATCTTAACCTGCCTCATTCTGCTGAGACAGGATGAGAAGTGAAATAGGTCATTGGAATGTTGATGATTTAATGTGAATTTCTATTTACACTGAAGTATTTCCTTTGGCTCTATTCTGCCTGTTTTCACAGCAATCCAGTTGTCACATCATAAATTCGATTAAAAATAAGTTACTTTTGCAATGGGTCAGATTGTATTACTAGGATTTGAATGGGAAATAGAAATAAGGTTCATCTCTCCAGAAATTATTTTCTGGCTTAAACTTTTTCATATGCTGCAGTATTCTTTCAGGCCAGCAGATGTCAGAGAAAGCCTTTCCTGTTTTCCTAAATGGCAAGGAAATGGTCAACAGGTACAATATTTTTTTTTAAATTTATTTTTAATATGTTTAGTTTTCAGCATTGATTTTCACATGCGTTTGAATTACAGATTTTCTCCCCATTT